>JAUMGZ010140424.1:0-16971 GCA_032359645.1 Pododesmus macrochisma
TTGAGGATGTTGTTGTTTAGTCCATGGCGTTTGAGGATGTTGTTGTTTAGTCCATGGTGTTTTAGGATGTTGTTGTTCAGTCCATGGTGTTTGAGGATGTTGTTGTTCAGTCCATGGTGTTTGCGGATGTTGTTGTTCAGTCTATGGTGTTTGAGAATGTTGTTGTTTAGTCCATGGTGTTTTTGAGGATGTTGTTGTTTTCCTTTGTGCTTGCCAATAGACGTTCTCTTTCTCACTAGATAATTTTTCTGAAATCCGATAACTTGTACCATGCCTTTGTACTTTACAATGATTTACGAGAACCCTTTCTTAATAAATTGTCATCTGCTTTGATGCTGTAAACCTATTCCACTTAGATAAGAAGCACTCATCATATGATAACATGCTTACCTTAATTGCTGGTAATGGAGGAACGCTCTTCACTCCCGGCATAGCGTAAACAAGATGCAATAATTATGCTTGTTTATAGCTAATCTTCGCTTTATGTTTCATGAAGACTGGAAAGAACGTTAACGTAGTTTTTATCACACTGATGACGCGTCGATATATATCTTATATAGATCAAATAAGTATGCCAAACCTAGGTTCAGTTTTGGTGCAGCAACACACAGTGGTTTTTTTTTATCATTAGGAAGTTACCCAAAGAGCACGTGCATACTGCATAACATGGTTTTCCAATGTTGAATATATACATGTAGTTAGGTGTTTTAAAATATTTGCATCATACATTTACAAATATACATAACTTATATCGGGCGAATTATAAATGACTGACAGGCGTTACTTTTGGACAACGCCCCAAACTCTTCTTTACATGGGTATTTCTCGAGACAGATATTTAGACAGGGTTGGTGTTTTGTTTATGTTATCGGGCAGAGTTCAGGTGTATAAGGATACGATGTTACCTGAGCACGAGAAACAGTGAATTTTGCAATTGCTTATATGCGTGTGCATGAGAATAACGGGACTTTTAACGGATATTGATGCTATTTTAAACTATACCACTGTCCAGCCTAACTACGTCTGCATACTAATGAGAGATACTGGCCAATCAAGAGGAGGGTCTACGTGAATTCTTCAAAAGTATTCATTTTATGACACATCATCTAATTATAGTGCTATTATGAATAATTCGTTTTATTGAAGTAATTGCTTTCATAGTACCGGAATGTGTGTGCTACTTTAACTCTTTATGTCCCTGATATTAAAATTGTGTTTATCTTGTCTAAGTGTCACCGCGTACAACACATGTTCCCAGTATTTGAATTATATATATTATTAAACATCAAAGTAGTTATTATTATAATAAGTAGCCTTGGCATGTCTCATGTTTAAAGAGATTTGTTAGCGGTTTTCATTTTAGTGCATCCATAAAATGATACTTTATTATAGTTTGTTCCTAATGCAGGATTTTAACCCTTGGCACGATAGAGATCCTCATGTAAAGTTCGATAGCAGAGCAGACGAAAACGCAGTGGCATGGGTTCATCCTTCTTTCTAAACTATCTATATTGCCTTGAATTACCGTTCCTTTCGTCGCTTCTCTTTCTGACCTATAGTTTGGTTTTTGTCACGATATCGGTGATATATACTTTACCTATACTAGTTTTCTTTCAGCTTCTCCGGCTCTAAAATGGCGATACAAAGTAAATGCATGCAATACTGAGTTTATACGTACTTTAAAATGTTGCAAATTTCACAAAACTTCAAATATGTTTCGGGTTTTCCATTGCGTGTCCTAGTTTAAATCCAGTGAAGAATAGTAAACAATCTACCGTCTTGCTGTCGTTTGTAATAAGTCAAAATGGCGGCGTAAACAATGACCTTCAATGACCAGGGAACAGTCAATAACCGGAAGCGGCAGTTAAATTCGGAATTACTCTTGACTGTACTTTAGTTTACTACAGCGCACAATAAACCCGGATTATGCAAATTTGCGTCACACGCACTTATATTTAATGTGTGCTCCCTAGACAACTTGGTCAACTGCACAGCTGTAGCTTTTGAATAGGAATTTCCGTAGAGTTTTAAAACTAATGACGTGAATATGTTTTGTGATACATTATTTGGTTTCATTTATCACTTTTGACTTAGAAGTAATATAAATTAGAAGATTTATTGCGTATTTAAAAAAAAATTCATTTTTGAAGTGAGTACTCCTAATGATGTTGAGTATAATATAAAATGTCATCTAAGGAAGCATCCCATCATGAAATTCTTATTGTTTAATTTAAAACAAAGAGTCGCTCTAAAAAGGGTCATTTTTGCTTAGGTGGTATCACTTGCATATACTGCGGCGTGACAATAGCTTTCTCTGTCTCGCGTATTTCCTATCGAGTGCCCCAACGGGTTACATTAACCACGCCGTAGCCAATGAGCGGTGTTAAGTTTACATTTTATGTCTCATATTTCCAGTGGCGCCTCTAAGTGTATATGCCTCATGGAAAAGTGTAAATATCTTATTGCATATGGTACATTCTATAACCGGCAGTGGAATTGTTCTGGACTGGAGATGTGCCCTTTTATAAACTTTCTTTCGCTTAGTTTTTCGTCCGAGTAGTATCCCAGATGAATGATCTTGTACGTTTCGACCAAGAGAGTCTCTGCCCCAATAAACATATGTATTCGCTTGTTATTGTTTAAACACCCAAACCATACTTTTAGGTGTAGGTTATGTTTTTTCTCGAAGGAGCAACTTCTTCACAAACTGTATTCCTTGAACCGGAAGCTTCTGTACCCCATGTCGCTCTAAAATGGATGCTTAAACATCAAATGAGCGCGTTCTTTCTTGATAGGTTCTGCTATGTCTATGCTACTCTGTGACATTAATATTTCCTTTTTATTGTAAAATATATCACATATCTTGATGATCTTGCTTGTCCCAGTCATTGTGAACTTTGGCTCTGTTCTTGTGATTTTTTATAATATTGTTTCATCATTTTGCGATTGTTGTTTGTAGTTACTTTTTCTCTAAATACGAAAAAAAGACAATATTCTAAAGCCGTAATTCTATTGACATGGGCAATAAACAAATGTGGGACGCATTAAGACAAAATAACCAAATATACATTTATTGACTAAGACAAGAAAACATTATAAACTTCTTAAAAAAAAAAACTAGAAGCGAAATCATGTGCTCGCGACATGGTAAGCGTTTCCTGCTACACATTTGTCTCTAACGAATATTGCATTTTTACTCCTAGAAATTATATTTCCACCTCTGCAAATTGAATTGTATCCAATCCGTATATATGTTGATTAACATAGAAACTAAAACAATATGATAAGAGTTGACTATTTAATTTCTAGAAACAATATGATTTAAATACAAACATACACAACTTACAATTCATTAAGCGTGTTTTATAGTTTCTTTTTTACTAAACGAAGTTTACTTAGAGCAACAGACAAGTGCCTTATAATAAGGCACAAAAAGAGCAGTAGTAATCATTCCCTTAAAAAGGTGCTAATAGAGTCAAAGTCATTTTCTCCTTAATACGGTACAATGTAATAGAATAACAAGAAAATTGTACATATATTTAAATAAGGCGATAATAGAACACAATAAATTTACCCTTAATACGGCGCCAATCCAGCACCAGTAGATAAACCACCCCTTAATACAACGCTAAATGAACACTAGTACATCAGACATTAATGAAACAGCATTTAATAAGGCGATAAAAGAGCACCACTGAAGGAAGCGTAATTGTAGCCAAATATAGTACGATCGGTCTCTGTCAATTGATGTCTTAACCAAACAACATCTCCGCTGTGTAAAGACATCATGACAGTCCTGGAACCAACTTGGTAGTCTCCCCGTGCGTAGATATATCCAAAGAATTCTCCATTTTTGACAATTTCAAAATGTACTTCCGAGGGTTCTGCGTTATATTTCACCACAGTCGCAGAAAAAAAATACAAACCACCAATGGGAGCAGTGAAATGTCCGTCTCCAGAATCGTACGCATTTCCAACATTTGTAAAGACGCGGTCAAATCTAACCATCTGTTGATATCTTGCAGTGTACGGTGCAACTGAACTTATCGATGCATAGAACCCAACAAATCTTGTTAATGTATCTGAAATATGTAAAACACAGTGCGGGTTAGTGATTGATATGTAAATAAAAATATAAGTAACTGTTTAATACGTATAGTGATAGTAATTGGTTGATGTGCTAAACACAGTTCGAACCCCTGCTTGCTATTTTTACGCAGTGTGTGAGCAACTGATTAATTTGTAAATTTAAGAGCGATAGTCTAGGACGAGTACCCGATCATATGGCCGTAACTAGGGTATCATAACGGCCGAGGCAAATCCTGTAAATTTTATGTAACTATTCTTAAGAATAATTTACTATTTATGTATGATATATAACAAAATATCAGCCGAGAAGCACTTCAAAGACTTGAAATAACTACAATTGGTTTAGGTTATCATATAAAGGACTTTAAGGTTACGAAATACTATATTCATTAATAATGAACTCAATAATATGAATATCTGTTGAATTCTAGCTAAAAACCGCATGTTGTAAGGAAGTTAATGAACACCCAATTTCGTCTTCATTCAGTAGAAATCATCCCTAGGGGAAGGGGATTCAGATTTGTTAAAATAAAGGGGCTCGGCCCCCAGGGGGACCAACAAATGGAAAAATTGTCAAAACTTCAAAAAAGCCTCGGCTGCCTCAATGGTACTTACGGCCATGGATAAATGTGTTAAAACTGATTGATATGTAGATTGAAAACAAAGTTAACAAATCTGTTCAACATGCATTCATATATGAACAAGCAACTAATTGACGTATAATATACGATGCGAGTACTTAATTACTATGTAAATACACAATGAATTGCATAAAAATAAGGTGTGGCATTCCTTCTGTTAGATTTTTAGCTCTTCTCTGTGTTTTGTATAACTCTATGTATTCTAATCAATGACGATTTTTTGCCGTTGAATTTCTTTTCGTTACTTTTTTTGTCTCGTTGACATCTTTGGTCTTCTTAACCAATGTAACCACACCACTGGGCGGCAACTCTAATTAGGTCAAGAAACATTGACATTGTTTTGATGTCTATTATTTTTCTGGTTATCAATTCCTCCTCTGACGTAGGATCATGTAGAGTCAGGGGTGACCATGACAGTTTAATCATACTGCATAGGATCATGTAGAGTCAGGGGTGACCATGACAGTTTAATCATACTTAATTTTGTTATAGATTTTATAAAAAAAAATCTGCATTTGGGATAAAGATCAATGTACCAATTGATTACCTTTAACCCACAGTTCACCAATCAATTATGCATGCATTTTAACCGTAGATCACCCGTTGTTTGCTTACGACTTAAATTGTTATTATAAACCTAACCTGCAATATTCTCGTGAGCTTAAACCCCTACTTTATCTGTCGCTTGGTTATACAATTTAACCTTAACGTAACCGCAACTTGATCTGGAACTTTGACCATTACATTTCCCGCCACATGCAATCAGTGTAATAATATATGCGATTACCTGGTTTTGTTGTAAACGTTGTCAGAGAACCAAGATTAACTGCCCGTTTGCCTAGAGAAACAAAAACCAATTCACCTAAACTGTAATTGATATTGAGAGTATAACATTTGATAATATATTCATTCAAGGAGAAGGTTGTTTGTTTGCATATAATATAGGTATAGTTCTAAGAAAATAAGTTTCGTAATTTTAAGGTATTGACACAGAAAGTTTAAAAGTTGAACGTCAAGATTTCTTTAGAAGATTATCAGAAATGCATAACAGCATGTTTGATTCTCTCCTTAAAATATGATTCTACTCATACTGTTAGTTATCATTTTGTCATTTACATTTGTATGCAGCACCACTCCGTGGGCTAGTCAGAAGATGCCCGTCATTACTATTTGTTTCTTATCCAGGACGGGAGCTTCCATTTTGTAGTTCCTTGGGGATACGCACCGCGCTTTTATTTACTGTAGTACAATGTAATTCTTTATCCAATTTATTATCTTGTTAGTATTTATAAATGATGCCTATAAGAATTAAAATTGTAAAAAATTAATGAAAACAGACATTTAGAAATCAGAACTATGTTTAGTAGTTAGTGTTTAACCTGGCCATTCAGAGGAGTAATAATCACGTTATCTTTAAGATAAACACAATGTATCTCCTAAACAATTTTATGTAATATGTCTTACTAATCTTAAGCCTATGAATTTAATTTCTCATTAAGTTATTTAGTTTCGAGAATAAATGTGAAGTTGGCTTGCCATACACCCAGAAGAAACCTGATGGCGTGGTTAAACTAGCTATTGAGGCCTATGTCTTCTTGTTCTTATAAAGTAAAAATAAATGTAAGCTATATGTCTCTTTCCTATTATCATTCTTATGAATTCTATTTCATAATCATGAACACGCTGCTAAATAGTCTCCGTATAGTCAATGTAAGGTGAAACGATTCATAATGTATAGAAACTACACGGTATAAATAATGCAATATCTTAAAGGTGTTTCTATCAATGCCAATCCTTAGCCAGGATGTAAAATGAATTTGATTAGGAGATGTTTTCATTTGTATTCAGTCCCTCTGATTCAGATGTCGTTCTATCTAAAAACGTAAAAACATGTAATATGAAATATTTAATTCTATAATTCTATCTTAGAATGTGATACCGTGGTGTTTGGATAAATTTATGAAATATATGTTTGAAAGTGATTGCGGTTTTAAAAGTTTTTCATGTTTTCATGGGTTTTTGATTCAGTGTTCATTTTTGATTCACTTTACTTGTTTGTTGTCCCCGTGACAACATGGTTAAGTAGATAGATAAAACTAAAAATTTGTATAAACAATAATCTAATATGCTAAATGATAAGCTGAGTACCTGTCTTTTTTCCAACAGCTCCATCCACACTGCTGTTGGCAACATAAGCGGTCTTAACAGGTATCCTGCTTTTATTCACGTGCGTTATGATATTATCAGTGACGTCTGAAAATTTTTCTTCTATATCCGGAGATACAGATGACATTTTCTGGTCGAATAATTCATTATAACGTTTTATGTATTCAGCATTTTCAGCTTCAAGTCGATTAAGTCGTTCACTCTGCATTCGGTTTTCCTGTTTGAGGTATTCTAAAATTTAGAAGACAATAATGCAGTTATTTATATAATAATTAATCAAACCAAATTGAATGCTAAGCGATTGCATTATTTTAATATTTTACATAATATAAACTCCAAGACAAAAGCGGGCGACGCACACGGAAGAAAAACAAAAGCATAAAGAAAAATATAGCGAATTTCTATTACGACCTATTGTGCACGGTAATGGAGGTAAGTCTCATAACAAAGATGTTAAAAGAATTGTTATTTTGATTTTAAGAATTAAATAGTAAACTTAAACCAAAATGGAATTTTTCTTTCAAAATTTTAATTATACTAAACCTGATCCCACGATTTCTTGCACTTTTTTTGCACCCGAACTTTGTGAGTTTCAGTGCTGATGAAGCTTCATCTTGTAGTGTCGTCAACAAGGATATCCATATCCCACTGATGTCATGTTCCCACCCCCAGCTTGATGGCGAAGGAAGTTCTTGGATAGGCTCAAGACATTGACTCTTTCAAAACTAGTCGTTTTGCATGTTCCAACAGGGAATATTTGGTAGGTGGAAGAGTTTTCATAGTGCGTCTCTTCTGAGTGAACAGTTGTTTTCTTTCCTCATGGCGTACATGAGAACACTAATGCAGTCATACAGCAGAACGACGAAATTCTCAGACACATACCTTCATGTTATCATCAGTGATGTTCATAGGACAATTGCTCAGATGAAACAAAGTTCCGTATATGCGTGGCAGACGTTTTAGCGTTCCCATTAAATGATGAGACGATGTCACATCCCGCGAAAGCGTGGAACTGTGACAATTGCTCTACCTTTTCATTAAATTACAGCATTCACCATGTCATGTATAGGTAAAGCCTAAAATGCTTCCCTACCCCAAAACCAATCAAGAGTTCGTCAAGATCAGTGTAAATGAAATTTGACAAAGCTAATACTACAACAACTGTTCCTACAGTACTGTACATTTCCCCATCCATTTAAATGCATGTCTTTTACATGAACAAACATTCCATTGTCTGCCTCTATGTTATAACAAATTGATAAGCCAGTTGTTCCAAATCCTCTTTTTTTTTTTAAATATTTTATTGTTCCCAGACAACATGTAACAATGTAAGAGACTCTGGGATGGGGCCCAGACTGACTCCTGTACAAAAAGTATAAATACGTTGTACATGTTTACAATAAAATAGTTTTCTTTGAATAATAATAATAATAGTATATATATAAATGAGAGAAAAACTGCCATTTTGTGATATCTATTACAGTATACATACATGATTAATAAGTTTAGTTGACTGGGAATTTTTTAAGAAGGAAGAGAAGGAATAGGGGGAAGTATATGAGAGAAAGGGATAGGGAAGCAGCAAGTGCCGGGTGACAGTTATGCACCCAAAGAGGTAATAATATTATTCTATTACTGTTCAGAGTTTGTTTGTGATAAAGAGGTGAAGGCTGGAAAAGAGAAAAAGGGAAAGGAAGGGTAGAGAGTAATTGATAGAGACAACAAAGTAGGTTGTTAGTTTCATTGTTATATTAGGAAGTATATTTTAAAATACATCCCGGTACATTTAGTGTTTGTTGTTGAAAAGTGATGGCAGTTGATCGAGTGGAATTTTTTTTTACAGGGATTATGATACTTAATTTTTCCAACATTCCCATAGGTTATTAAAAGTAACCCGATTAACCTCACTATAGTTTACTTTATGAGTTAAATATACACTCTCTATTTCTCTTTATAATCTCTGAATGCAAAGGTTTTCTGAAGTACATCTACTTTTGTATATATAAAGTCTTATAGAAAAAAGGATATCATCATTGATGTCATAGTTTTTAAAAATCTTTTTATTGAAAAATCATAACATAAATGACTGTTTATTAAAGCTGAAGTTTACATGATGTGTATCTATTAGGTGCTCTAAGTGAATTAAAAGTCTTTGCACTTCAGTACAATCCCAACATAAGTGTTCTATGGTTTCCTTTTCACTTTTACAGAAAAAACATAATTCAGATTCAACTTTACCCATTTTTTAAGTAAGGAATTTGTTGCTATGATTCTATGATTAATTCTAAACTGAAACCATTTATATTTTGTACTTAATGTTGATTTAAATGGATAAAGAAATAATCTGTTGAAATCTGTTTCACTGAAGTTAAATATGTCATACCATGTGACTTTTGAAATAGGATACATTTTATTTTGTATTAGCTTATCATATATGAACGTCGCTCCTTTAACACAACTAAAGATTATTTGGACATGTAAGTGAATAAAGGGATGAAGTATATTCACCTGGTTTTCAGTTATGAAATTGCGTGTTCTTTTCAATTTCTTTATTGCATTTACCATACCATGGAATTTGAGGAAATCAGTATGTAAATTGAATTTTGTTTTGAATTCTTGAAATGTATAGAAACTTAAACCTTCTTTCATCAGATCATTTACATAGTACACGCCTTTTTCATACCAAGAAATTCTGAATAATTTGTCTTTTTAGTTGTCTGTATAAACGTTAATAATGATTTCAGCACATCAATCCAAAATTAGTTTTTCATTACTTTACATTTATCTATAATGTACTCATCACCACAGTTAATTAGTTTGTGCGTGTCTACTGACCTATTTATTATTATTTTCCAGCTTTTATTGCCTTCATTCATGAGCCTTTTTATCCATTTTACCTTCATTGAGGTAAAAGAAGCTTGTATATTTATCATTTTTATTCCACCATCCTTATACTTTTTTGTCATAATGTCTCTTTTTATTCTATCAATATTAGAATCCCATAGAAAGATATAGAGGGTATTTGTAAGATCCCTAATAAAGTTCTCATCAGGATCAGGAAAGGGCTATGAAAAGATGATTCATTTGTGGTACTAGAAGTGTTTTAATAAGAGTTAACTTTCCTAGAGGTGTGAGTTTTCTATACCCCCAGGTTTTTATTAATGACTTTATTTTAACGAGTTTTTTTATCGTAATTTAATTTTACTATTTTATTAAGGTCTACATCATATTGAATTCCTAACATTTTGAATTGTGTAATTCCCCAAGTAAGTTTCCACTGAGGACAGAGTACATCACTGCTATATTTTTTGGCACCAATCCAGATAACAAATTTATACGTAAACCTGATATTCTTGCAAAATAATCAAGTTCTCGTTGGGCCTCTTTTAGTGATTTTTCAGAACCATCTAAGATTTATGTAGTTTCAATTTATGTAGTGTTAATTTTATTTAATTATTTTCTAATTTTATGCCTTTTATGTCTTTATTATTCCTTATTTTTATAGCTAGAATCTCTGCACATAGGATAAAAACATAAGAAGAGACGGGGTCCCCTTGTCGGCAGCCACGACTTATTTTAAAAATTCAGATAAATTGCCCCCTTGATTAATTGCTGAATGTTTATTGTTTTGAAAAGTTTTAATCCAACGACAAATCGATTTGCTAAAATTAAAAAAAGACAATGTTTCTTGAATTAAATTCCATGATCTTTTTTCAAAATCGACAGTTAAAAGTAGTCCTGGTATATTATTTGATTCTGTATACTCCATAAAATCATAAACTAATCTTGTATTCTCTCCAACATATCTACCAGTAATGAAACCATTTTGATATGAGTGTATTAACTTACTTAAAACGTTTTTGAATCTATTTGCGATTGAACCAGAAGCTATTTTGTAAACAGTGTTGAGTAGAGATAATGGACGCTAGTTTTTTTTAAAAATTGTTTCGGTTTATTTTCTTTTGGAATACAAGTTATAATTCCTTGTGTCTGTATAACCGACAATTCCTGTAAATTATAGCCAAAATTTAAAGACCTGACAACATAAATGCCTAAATGTTTCCCAAAGATTTTAAAAAATTCTGCAGAAAAGCCATCAAAACCGGGACTCTTGTTATTTTTAATTTTGAGTAATGTGTTGGAAGCTTCTGAAGAAGAAATAGTGCCTTCTAAATCATCAGATTCATTCTTATTTGACTTTGGAACTTCATCACAATCCCTTAGCAACTCATTTCAATTTACTCGTTCTAGGTCAGTTTTCTCAGTGACCAAGTTCTCATAAATTTCTTTACTTCAGAAAGTATCTCATCTTGCTTTGTTATTAGTGTATTATCTCCCTTTGCTATACTATGAATTATTTTATTTGTAAAATTTTTATTTTCAAGATTGCAAAAATAAGTTGTGGGTTTTTCCCCTTTGTCGGTCCACTGTGCTTTTGACCTGATCATTGAACCTTTTATTTTTACTTCTCGTTGTGTTTTAAGTTTATACTGAAATTGTTCAAGATTTGTTATGCCATTATTTTGTTCACATTCATCTATTTGTTTAATCAGACGTATTTCTTCATTTTCATACTGTTTGTTCTTATATGATGAATAAGATATGGTTTTCCCACGTATATGCATTAGAAGAGTTTCTAAGAAAAGCTGAATGTTAATTGTAAACTGAATTTCATCCTTTGGAATTTCATGTATCTTATCTACATTATAAACTGGTAGAATATACTGTTTTTTCAATATTTACAATTTCTTCTGTTATGGTTCTAATGTATTCACTGTCAAATAATAATGAGTTTTCCATTATCCTTTCGATTTTTGAAATTTGTTAAATACTAAGTTTAATACGACCATTGAATGTTCAGACCTATAGCTTGATTCAATGCTTGATTTAGTTATAAAGTTTAGTAAATGTTCACCAACTAGAAAGAAGTCTAATCTAGCCTGTTTTAACGGATTTTTTTCCTCCATGTATATCGTCTTGTGTTAGGATTAAATACTCGAAATGTATCAACTAAAGACAAATTTTCTTTATATGGTAAAACTGCTTTTCTTGCATTTTTAATTGTTTGTTTGTAAATAGTTAAAGTAGCCTATTTTTGGGTCAATAACCCGGTTGAAATCTCCATATATATCATGATACTATTATTATTTAATTCTTCACAAACAGTAAAAACTTGATGATAAAAGTTTCGTTTGTCGCTGTTAGGACCATAAACTGTGGCTAATGTTAATCTCTGGTTTTCTTTTTATATATCTAAAATTAAAAAGTTACCTTCTTTGTCTCTTTTAATATTTTGAACTTTATAATCAAAATTATTTTTCATAAGTATGGCTACACCCCTTGAACTAGAACTAAAAATTGCTAAAATAAGAGTCATGACCCCACTCCACTTTAACTTTGTTAATTATATTGTCAGTAAAGTGTGTATCTTGTAAGCAGTAAATTGAGTAGTGTTTATCTTTTAGGTGCCAATGTCCACGGACTTACGGCCTAGAATATCGTCTTGGTTTTTCTATTTACTATTTTAGGTATGAAAAAGTATCTAACCGTTTGAGTTTATCACCTAGACCTTGGCAATTATCTGATAGTATTTGTATTCCTATCATAATGCTAATTTTCAGTGATATAAATTTGATACATGTACCACTGCCACCACCAACAACAAATTATACTGGCTAAGAATTAATGAACTATTACAACACGTACTAGCATACAAATTTGGGGACGGGGAGAGAAGGAAATATGAAAGATGAAAGTCTGTATAATGAGAGAGTTTAGAAAAGGGGACATGCTTAACATAATTCTCCGATGGTAAGGGTAGGAATGAAGAGGTAAATATTACATGAGCAATGCTTATACGAACAAGATATGGATAGGTCAAATAGTATATAAATTAATGTTTGAAGTATGAACTGAAACTAAAGTGTTCCACAGCAAGATTTTTAATATTGCGGCCAGGTCGGATATTTTGGATCTTTCAACAAACAGTTTTTTGCTTTAAAAGTCATAAGGAGACATTTTACGAAAATTCTTTGACCATATCTCTTATAAGTTCCGGGGAGATGTGATAACCAGTAACCATGGTCAACGGACGACGGACGGTTCACGATCAGGCCCCGTGACTATAAAAACAAACTCAAAGCTATACTCAGACTCAAACTCAATAGACTATAAGAGGTGATGAACTTCATGAGCACATACTCAGCTGAGTATGACTCTCATGAGTGTAAATTCAAGCTGAACACATGTTCAACAATATCTTTTTTCTACTCAAACAGTTACACTTCATTAGTGTATACTTCACACCTCAGACAATAGTGTTTGCCGTGTACTAAATCACATTAGTGTATACTTCACACCTCCGACAATGGTGTTTGCCGTGTACTAAATCACATAGTCCACGGCTTCACTCATTGACTTGGTTCGATGAATTCTATTGTCTAGGCAAAAACAATTCACATTAGCCAATGAAATGGACATTTAAATGGACAAAAAGAAAAGAAAAACGTGTACACTGAATAATCAAAAATATATACAAAATATAAATTTGAAATGAAACAATGGTTTACAAAGACACAATTTGTACAATTTTTTTGTTATCTTTAACAATCAAGACATATTTTAAAAGTTTTAATACACGATATAACGGTTATTCTTAGCACAACCAAAGATCATTTAGACAGTGTCTTTGTTGATATCTGGCGTTGTTACAAAACGTGGAATGCTGTTGTCTTTGTCATTTTTCTATCTAACCTTTTTATACACAAAAGTTGTATAGCATTTAAACATTTTTAAGCATTCTGTGTGCATGTCTCCTTTATTCGCACCAAATAACTTTTATGTGCACTCTGCCAGCTAATATTGTCAGCTTAGATGTATAACATTGTACAGGATACACATGTAACACTTTTGCATCATAAAACACACTTTAATTATATATTTCCGATATATTGACACAAAATGTATCTGCTGCGCACCAATGTAGAGAACTGTAGAATTAAAAGGAATCATTTACGGGACATCCTGGAAGAAAGTCCCAAAACTGTGTGGAATAATGTGCACTGTCCATCCTGTCAGATCAGTAATTGAAATATGAACATGGTCAGTAAAGGGAGAGAAGTGAATACTTTTTACGTAAACGCAGAAAATAAACCTGCAATTTGTAATAGGTCAACTGTGATGAACCTGAAGGATTAGTCTACCATTGATAAAAGAGTGCCACAGTTATCCTTCCCATGTAAAGGCAAGTTAGGGGGACATTTCATATATACAGTGTTTTTTCTTCGTTGTTGAAGTATACACCGAATAAGTAATAACATGTTTTGAGACCACCCTATGGTGTCCTCAAAACATGTAATTACCTATATGTTGAGCATGGAAATGAGTTTGAGCATGAATTCGTGCTCACTCAAGCTTGAGTTTTTTTTATAATCACGGGGCCTGAATAGCTTACTTGAGCACAACTCAAGGTGAGCTAAACTGTTAAGCTCAAACAATAACATCCTAACAAATCAATCCTTATATAACGTTATACATACAAATCTTAACAAATCCATTATTATAAAATGCTAAGCTTAAAACATCGTAGCAAATCTATCACATATACAATATAATGCCTAAGCATCCTAACAATTCATCATTTAAAAAAAATGTTGAACCTAAATATCATAAAAAAAATCCACCATTTACAATTATTTAACTTAAACAGCCTACCAAATTCTTCAAAGAAAAAAGGATTAAGCTTAGAAACCTATATATCTTAACAAATCCATCATATACTATAGTAAGATGCTTAGAAACCTATATATCTTAACAAATCCATCATATACTATAGTAAGATGCTTAGAAACCTAAATATCTTAACAAATCCACCATATACTATAGTAAGATGCTAAGAAACCTAAATAGCTTAACAAATCCATCATATACTATAGTAAGATGCTTTGAAACCTATAGTAATATACCAAGTATAAACAGGATATTGCATATAAAGTAGTAAATACGAAAAACCAAGACGATATTCAAAAGCCGCAAGTCCACATACATGGGCAACAAAGGGAAAACGTAAGGCGCACACAGAAAAAAGAACCAAATATACATCTATTAACTAAAAAAGGAAACATTACGCACTTCTATTATATCATTTATAAGATCAAAGCTGTCATATGATGCAACATTCCTTATAAATTGCTTCATGACCGCCATACAGGTTACACATAGTTTGTCATTAGCCTGTTTCTATACAAGATCGAATTATTTCGGTCGAGGCATGTGGCACACCAGTCTAAAATATCTCAAACAAGGCTTTGCTCTGAACCTTAATTAATCAAAATTAATAAGGAACTAAATACACAGAACAACATGATAGTGAGGGAAGACTTAAGATAATTTCCCTGATCTTTACTCTGTAATGACTGTGGTGGTGGAACAACCTTGAAGCGCTTCCAATCAGAATTACAATAATCCTCCAAGCAATGACATACGGCTCCGATATCTTTTGTTTCGCATGCGTCCCTAAAGAATTTATCATCACACATGCGCATGTGCACTGTAAAGAACAAAGTTTGATTCGCTTGAATTAATCATACATATAGTAATTTGTAATGTGCATCCGTAATTTGTTTTAAAGAAAAAAAATGTCTTTGACACATTGAATCATCATAAGAAATGAGTGTCTTTGACACATTGATTCGTCATAAGAAATGAGTGTCTTTGACACATTGATTCGTCATAAGAAATGAATTCTTTGACACATTGATTCGTCATAAGAAATGAGTGTCTTTGACACATTGATTCGTCATAAGAAATGAGTGTCTGTGACACATTGATTCGTCATAAGAAATGAGTGTCTGTGACACATTGATTCATCATAAGAAATGAGTGTCTTTGACGCATTGAATCATCATAAGAAATGAGTGTCTTTGACACATTGATTCATCATAAGAAATGAGTGTCTTTGACACATTGATTCATCAAAAGAAATGAGTGTCTTTGACACATTGATTCGTCATCAAAATGAGTGTCTTTGACACATTGAATCATCATAAGAAATGTGTGTCTTTGACACATCGAATCATCATAAGAAATGAGTGTCTTTGACACATCGAATCATCATAAGAAATGTGTGTCTTTGACACATTGATTCATCATAAGAAATGAGTGTCTTTGACAAATTGATCATCATAAGAATTGTGTGTCTTTGACACATTGTTTCATCATAAGAAATGTGTGTCTTTGACACATTGATTCATCATAAGAAATGAGTGTCTTTGACACATTGAATCATCATAAGAAATGTGTGTCTTTGACACATTGATTCATCATAAGAAATGAGTGTCTTTGACACCTTGATTCATCATAAGAAACGAATGTATGTGACACATTGAATCATCATAAGAAATGAGTTCCTTTGACACATTGATTCATCATAAGAAATGAGTGTTTTTGATACATTGATTCATCAATAAAAAGAATATCTGTGACACATTTAATAATCATAAGAAATGAGTGTCTTTGACAGATTGATTCATCATAAGAAATGAGTGCCTTTGACACATTGATTCGTCATAAGAAATGAGTGTCTTTAACACATTGATTCATCATAAGAAATGAATGTCTGTGACACATTGAATCATCATAAGAAATTTGTGTCTTTGACACATTGAATCATCATAAGAAGTAAGTGTCTTTGACACATTGCATCATCATAAGGAATGAATGTCTTTGACACATTGATTCATCATAAGAAATAAGTGTCTTTGACACATTGATTCATCATAAGAAATGAATGTCTTTGACACATTGATTCATCATAAGAAATGAGTGTCTTTGACACATTGATTCATCATAAGAAATGGGTGTCTTTGACACATTGAATCATCATAAGAAATGAATGTCTTTGACGCATTGATTCGTCATAAGAAATGAGTGTCTTTGACACATTGATTCATCATAAGAAATGAATGTCTGTGACACATTGATTCATCATAAGAAATGAGTGTCTTTGACACATTAATTCATCATAAGAAATGAGTGTCTTTGACACATTGATTCATCATAATAAATGAGTGTCTTT
>JAUMGZ010140646.1:0-16966 GCA_032359645.1 Pododesmus macrochisma
AAATAAAATTTCTGACATGGATTTAAAAAAAAAATCTTTTTTTATTATTAGAAGTATTCATACTTCAGTTTCATTGTTCTTTTATCCAGTTCTAATTACAAAAGTTTCAGGCTCGTACTACCTAAAGTAGTAAATTCGAAAAACCAAGACGATAATCTAAAGCCGTAAGTCCGTGGACATAGGCAAACAATAGAAAAACAAAATAACGAACTATACATTTATAAACTAAAAACGGAAACAACACCAACGTCTATTAAAAGCTAGAAGCGAAACCAGGTGCTCGCGATATGATAAGCGTTTCGTGCTACCCATTTATCACCCAAACACAGTGCTATACACGTATATGCGTTAACAAACAATAAGCGACATATATAGCTTTGTTTAATTATTTTATGTTCACTTCATTCAACAGAACTTGAAACATTTAACAAAAAATCAGAACTCTCTAGTATGCCCCAAAAATTCGTTGTGATGAATATATTCGTCGGACAATGATAACTGCGATTAACTGTGTTGGACAGAGATGATAACGATCTTGTAAGTGTCCAACACTGATAAAAGAATAGTGTGATATAATTTGTGTCGTTAAAGTCCAATCATAATCTATATAGTGTGCATGAAGTCAAGAATACAAATTTGATGATGAATTATAGATGATATGTTATATAGATTTTCCCAGTTTAATAGGTGTTTTATAACAATTTGTAGTTCAAGGTGACCCTCTTTTGTTTGATTTTTTCCCTTTATGAGTGTTCAGGAATCTCTCTTGTGTATCATGATCTATGCAGAAGGGAGTTTTGCAGAAAACAATCGGCGCCGTATACATAAAATCTTCAGTTCGGTTTCGCTGTTCTGTCTTTCTAATATTCACTTGTATGTTTTGGCACCGGGCCTATTTCCTATATTATCCTTTTTGGAAAATTAACTTTTACATTATACTCCTTCATAAAGTTTCCCCGCTGTGGTGCTACACGAATATGAACTCAACTATTCATTGATAAATCATTAATTAAACAAACGGAGCTAATAGCATTATGGTTTTGCGTATATTGTACAGATAATAGTTCCCCTCCCCCTTTGGCTTTAGAGCTTTGATTTATCGAGGTCTTGTCTAGTCTAAATTCATTTTCCTTTCGAGTCTGTTGATTTGGAACTTGGCTTCATGTCACGAGCGAGGTCTTCTCACTCAGTTGGTTGGTCTGACGTCATTTTTAATGCCCATCGCACTTTGCTAGTGCAGTCTGGTAGTGACTGTTTGGTGAAGCTATTGTTTGTTGGTCAATAACTTTTGTTCTGTTGATCCTATTTCTTCTTGTTTTATATTTAAATGGGGACATAATCATAAAATAGCATTTATATGTCAATGTGCAAATAAGTATGTTAGAAACGACACGTATTTTAGTTCTTTCTTTGAATTACGTGCAAATCCTTTTTTGCCGTTCATATCTTAGGCTTCGAGGCTGCTTAATCAAATAGTGCATATCATTTCAAGAGTATAAATTACTTTATTGTAAACCCGATAGAGTGGAGTCTGTTTACATCCACCCTCATGATAACACCTACAATTTTAATTAATACAACGACGATATATTTAGAAAAAATTAACTAAATTACTATAATTTTGATATATCACAACAGCAAATTCTTCAACAATAACAAATGTAGAGTAATCGAATATTACATTGCTCACTTACTTCGAGAAAACATAAGTCTGATCGAGTATTAGTTTAAGGACAAATACTAAGTCCTAAACATGGTCATTCAAGCGCAAAATATACGTCAGATCCAGCGTACGAAACATAGCATGTGCTAAGCATCCTTAGATACATCAGCCATGCAATTTGGTTGAAGTAAGACTTCAAGTAACTTAAAACTGACCTTTGATATTCTTCTTAACCACAATATTAGAACATAGTCCTAAACATGGCCATTAAAGCAGAAAAATGTAGGTCTAATCCAGCCTCAAAGTTTGGTTGATGCAGGACTTGTAGTAACTTCAGAAATGACCTAAACCATTTTTTCTTAACAATTCGTCTTCACCAAACACTAAGTCATAAACATGGTAATTCGAGCAGAAAATGTTTGTCTAATTCAGTCATTCGAACATAGTACGTGCTATGCATCATTAAGTACATCAGTAATGTAAGTTTGGTTGATGCAGGACTTAAAGTTACCTCAGAACTGACCTCAACCATTCTTCTTAACAAAAAACTAATAGCGAAACATGATCATTTGAGCGGATAATGCAGGTCACATCCAACTTTCGAAGCATAGCGTGTGCTATGCATTCTTAGACGTATCAGCCATTTAGGATTAGCTGACGTAGGACTTATATAAAGTAACATCAGAACTGACCTCATCCATTCTTCTTAACAAAAAACTAATAGCGAATCATGGTCATTTGAGCGGATTATGTAGTTGACATCCAGCCTACGAAGCATAGCATGTGCTATGCATCCTTAGACACATCAGCCATGTAAGTTTAGCTGACGTAGGACTTATATAAAGTAACATCAGAACTGACCTCAACCATTCTTCTTAACAAAAAACTAATAGCGAAACATGATCATGTGAGCGGATATATAGGTGACATCCAGCCTTCGAAGCATAGCATGTGCTATGAATCCTTAGACGCACCTGTCATGTAAGTTTAGCTGACGTAGGACTTATATAAAGTAACATCAGAACTGACCTCCACCATTCTTCTTAAATTAAAAGCTAAGTCCTTTACATAGTGGAAAACGGAGGTCATATTCAGCTTCCAACAAATATGTATTATACATCTTTAGATGCATCCGCCATGTGAGTTTGGTTGATGTAGGATGTCATAACTGACCTCTACCAATCTTCGTAACCAATAACTAAGTCCTAAACATGGACATTGGAGCAGAAAATGTAGAGCAAATCCAGCCTCCGAAACATAGCATGTGCTATGCATCATTAGATACATCAGCCTTGTAAGTTTGGTTGATTCAAAAATCACAATTTAAACAAAGCATGGATATGTTGACACATGACATATATTAAATGTAGCATCACAGAGACTCACTTCCAACTTGCCCCTCCGGACTCACAAACCTTGGGCTACACCTCACCTTACACGATCCCCATTTTACAGACAATGTTTTTTGGAAGGTACAAATGTTCTTAGTTATTTTTTTTCTTGTTTGCATTCTGGCCATTGGGGCGTTTTTGTTTAAACGGCTATTGAAATTCACCTATAACACAACATGATAAAAGGATCATTATAAGGGTAGGGGGTAAATAAAACATAACTTTCAAAGATGATAATAAACTTAAGCGTATTATTTTTACTTATCTTGATTAAGTGTGAATTATTTAATGCAATCATAATAATCACAATAGAAAAAAAATATTGAAGTCATTTTTTACGTCATACTTACTATTTTATTTTAGAAAAACGCCATAAGTTAGTAAAAGATGAAGACATGTCGACTATTCTTCATACAATCACTGTCGCCTTATACAATTTTCATTCCATCAACATAAATATTTACAATAAATTCATCCACCTGTCAATTTGTCATATTAGATTAGGTAACGCGTTTTGGGTCGATAGTCATATTTTGTGATAAATAGGGAAAGTCTGTATATTTGACATCTCCTCTGAAAGTTCTGGGCCAATTTGGACAAAACTTGGTATGCATGATCCCTAGGATAGGTACATTCATATGTATACAAATTAGGGAGCTAACATTCCTTAGGGAGTCACAAGGGGACAAGGGGCCAAACTAGGTAGGTCTTGAAAAAAATTCTCCTTCGAAAGTTCATATATAAAGGCTACAGTATAGCTTTACTGTTATAAACTGATATTTAGAATCCTGAGGGCATGTACTATATACATTGTACAATTAGCTGATACATAGGTTAATTATGCGTTTAAGGGTCAAAGTTCACATAGTCATATATAGTATTATATAAAATGTTCTATTTTTGACATTTTCTCTGGAAGTTCTGAGTGTGCAGTGTCCATATAACAGGATCATTTACAATGATAGAAAATGGAGAACAAGACCCCTTTTTGGGGTCACATGGGGAGAAAAAAGGGTAAAATTAGGCCAAACTTCATAAATCTTCTGCTGCAAAAGTATAAAAACTAATTAACACTAAAGGTATGCCTTTATGAATTGTACAAAGCTATTTAGTTGATTAATTGATAGGCGGTTTATGTTTTAGGGTAAACGTTCACATAGTAATATATAATGCTGCATAAAAACATTGTTGTGACAATATGGGGCCACAATATATTGACAAATTCTGGTATAAAAGGATACTCATGTGTGCGCTTAAGGCCTTTGGGGTGCAAATATTTTCACAGAAGAACACTGATAAACAGCCAAAAATACTTCAATTCAGTTGGCAAGCTACCTAGCAACAATGGTCAATATCACCTTTTTAGAACATTTAATGACGAGGCTTTGATTTGCAAGATGTTTAAAACCATTTTCAATGATGCTTAATGTCTAATGCTAAAATGCTCGAGTGGGAAAGATGTCGAGACAACTTTTGCATTAGTTGTCTTGGCAAACATGATCAGAAATAGGTCTTGTTAACATCCTCCGACTCCCTGTAGTTCTGTAGTATTTGTCGAATAGCAGTCAAATAAAATCTTCTGACAAAAGTAAAAAGAGAACAAAAATTACAGAGAAGTTCTTCAAGAGTATGATACCAAAATTCAAAGACTATTTAATATTTTTGAAAAGATACGTTCTGCAAGATGTCCTATAATCTCTGATTTATTATTATTATTATTACGCATGATGTATATTCGTTACGCTTTGTCGTGAGGTTGCGTTATTGGTATCGGCTTCGGACCTTTTCTTTTTGGTGTGTTCGCAAATAAATTTCTTTTGAAATGAAATTATTTCGGCTGAAAAACATTTAATAAAAACAGTATCAACATTAAATACTATAAGAATGATTGAGAAGAGTATTGTATTTGGTTTTTCCTAATATAAAGATAAACTCCATAACTTAAACAAACATTTTCTATTGAAACAAAAATGTTCCTTCTGGGCTTCCGTAGTTTATTTTTTCTGCCAATACCTTGATTAGAATTAAACCAATATTTTGTTTATACAACGAAAATGTTCAATTAAACAATTCACTTTTATTCACATTGCGTTCTTTGTCATTGATACACATCAAAATAACTGAGTTTATGATCTAAAAACAACAGCAGTTCTTTTCACTAAACAAAAACTCGCCGTGCGGAAGCCTATACGCGCATACAGTTCAGCCAATTTTGTCGGATTTTAAACTGGTATATATATAGCTCGCTAACGCCCCAACGGAAAAAGTGCAAACAGACATTATTCGAAAAAGTTTTATGCTGTATAAGAAAAATTATGTCTGCAAAATTCCTCCGGATGGGAAAGCAAAAGTGTGTTCATCCCCCTTAAAGTAACATTTTCTCAAACACTGATCAAATTTATTCGCAATTCGTGTCATATAGTGTCATAATCTGTAACCATTTATAACTCAATTAACATTTGCAGAATGAACACTCACATAGATGCGTTTTACCTCTAATATCTGTGTGTGTATAATCACTGTGCAAAACCCAATCCTCGAAGCAGGAACTATGAGTCACTTCCGTACAGTTGTGAATGCATCACGAGTGTCTAGAGATAACTGGTGACACGTCCTCTGATATAAGATAACGCAGGTAAGTGATGGAATGGGAGTATGGAGCGGAGCAATCTTAAAATGTAGAATAAGTGGAATAATGAAAAATAAACATTAACTGTATATGTAATAGTATTTCAAGATGGTGTTCTCATTACTTATAATTAAGACATATTTGTCCATGCGGTATAAATATATCATAGACTCCCATATATACTTTATTAACTTCTATGAATGTACACTATTATGTAGCCGTGCTCTCTGATAATAATGTGTGATCTAAGCTTGGTGTCACATGAATAGTATGTTAGTTTGTTTGTCTTTTGTGTGTAATTTAATATAACGTTAGTTTTTGTGTTCATGAGATATTGCTGATGTCTAGCTATCAAAGAGATGGACCGCCTGACAATGGTTCAGACAACAGTGGAAGTGTGGATAATTAAAATCAATGCCTTTCTTATACCTTTCTTACGAGAGCAATTGTCACTATATAAAATGGCAATTTCTGTATGATATTTTAATGTC
This sequence comes from Pododesmus macrochisma, assembly GCA_032359645.1. NCBI lineage: Eukaryota > Metazoa > Mollusca > Bivalvia > Pectinida > Anomiidae > Pododesmus > Pododesmus macrochisma. Next base: position 6,175 of record JAUMGZ010140646.1, read on the forward strand.
ACCCAAATCGGATTTCCCATTCGTAAGAAGCTTTTGTAAGTTTAATAAATACGTATTAATGAAAAGTACATAACAAGATGGCATGATCGGTTTGTTAATTCTTTTTATCGAGAATTAATAGCAACACTATAGATGCTGAGACTTAACTTGTTTTGGTCAACTGAATTTCTGTTTTATTGTGTGATTCATATCAAAAATATATTTCTCTACTGCTCTCATTCCTTTACTCAAGTCCCTTTCTCCAATCAGTAGTATAGCAAATGCCATAAGTGACGCGTTTAGTATTTTCCGAAAATCCAAAACCAAAACAGAAACTAGATCTAAATATAGTACGGTTCACAAATTATGACACATATACAGACATGCCTTTTGCTTTATTGCTTTGATTCTTTTTCCTCTTTTTGTTGTTGTTTTCGTAATCTTAAAAGCAAGCCTGGAAATCAGCAGCTTTAAAAACGTATTGTGCTTTCTTATTCTATATAGTTTGATTGATATTGTGGACATTTAAAATTAGAAATGTGCATGATGTTAGTCCATGTAGATCTATACTAAAAACAAGATTTTAACGAAATTAAATGTCTTGTCGTATCCGCTTTGACCGTCAATGCATGCATTTCCCCAACAATAAAAATGAATTTTAATATCCATTGGATTTTTTAAGTTAAATTGATCCCGTGGAATCATATGTCTCCGCTACATTTCAGGTGATAGTACAACCCAGTTAATCAATATTGTTTTGAAATTACAACAACTACGCCGAGCCCCTTCATTTGAATCTGATTTCCCTTTCCCCGGGGATGACTTCTTCCAAGTTGTGATGAAATTAGTCCAGTAGTTTTGGACAAGAAGTTAAAAATGTGAATAGTTAACTATTTGCTTATGTCGAATTTTGACCCCAAAACGCTTAATCTATTTTTGATCCTATAGGGCCAAGCCTTGAAAAAACTTGGTTCTCTATGCTTAAAAGTTACTACATACCAAAACATTAAGCTCTAGGCGTTGTAGTTTATTAGAAAAACATGTTTGAAATTTATTCAAATTTCCCCCTTTTAGGCCCATAAAAGTGACGCCCCTTGGGGCCGAGCCCTTTATTATCCTCAGGGTTCTTACATAAGGTTTAAATGGACAAAATATCTATACATTTTTGTATTTATTTTTCGTTATATATTTTTATTTTAATTATCTGCGATAATTCATCATTTTATCCAACTTATGTATGTTAATATATTTACTGATAGATGATTAATTTGATCCGAGTCCCGCAAGTAGAATTGAACATCTTTATGTTTTAAAAACTCGAGCTCCTTGCTTTAAAAATTATTTACTGAAAACTATTTATAAAATTTACACTCTAATAGTTGTTTTCTTTTGGTTACCAAAAAATGTTTTGACATTGATGAATTTGTACTGTCGATTATTATAAAAAAAAACTCAATTAAAGACATTTCATATAGATAGAGATAAAATGGACCACTTTCTGAAGAGGAAGAGAGGATTCCAAGGTAAAATCGTCTATATCATAATAGTTAAATTAAAAGAAAGAAAATTATCAATAAACATTCATAGTACAGTGGATTTCTAATTATTTATTTTCCGCGCATTTCACACCACAGTCTTTACCGTACACTGCACCCACAGCGGCCTCTGCTCCTGCTCCTGTTGTTAAAGAGACAGTGCACCAACACCTACGGCTCCTATTGACTGGGCAGTAGCTACTACCGCACCACCTGCCCCATAAGTAGCTGCCGTCGACATGGCACTTGCAGCCAGAGACCCTGCCGTAACGCCAGCACTTGTAAATCCAACAGCTCCAAGTACTGCTGGAATGGCAACTGGGGCTGCAATTGCAGCAGCTATACCTCCTCCAACCATGTACAGCCAATCTGAAATGTTTAAAGAACAGCACAAGTTACGTTTCACGATATGCCAAAGAAAACTAGTTTTTAAGAATGACCGCTACTGGGAATGAAAGTCTTACAGATTGGCTGATTTTCATTTATACAAAAATGTGGATAGGTCAATGATCTCGTTTTTGAGATATCAATGTTTTGAATTTTGGCGGGAAAAGAACTCTAGATTTTTCTTAAGTAATATATGGAAAACAAGATTGTTAGGGGCCATAAATAAAAGGGAAAGAGTCTTATACATTTTTCAAATAATTTGGTAGAAATTTTGTATATTTTAAGAATACTATCAGAAATATAGGGGTCAATGGGCAAACAATGCTTAATGTATTATTATGGAAAATGCCAGAGGAGTTAAAATAAAACTAGGTAAATACAAAAAATCAAGTAGCGCGCATCCTTAATATATTGTTACTTTTGTAGGGGCATCGCAATCGTCTGATCAATCTTAAATGCAAAAGGACATGTAAATATACATCAAGAGTTATCCCCCTTTAAGCTGTGATATTTATAATGGACCCCATTGTGTCCCGTTTAGGCACCAGCCCTTGGTGACAATAGTAACTGCTTTTGAATGACACTATATCTTATCCAAGTGCATTTGTCACGAGGATGCCTAATGTGTTCGTCTACGTCAAATAAATTTAAACATGTTTATGTCATATAATCATCATCCATAATATAAGACCTTGATTTGAATAAAAACTATTTTATACAAATAAAGCTGAACTCCGCTGCCTAATGGTTGGCTAAGACCCTAGAAGGACGGACGGCTTGGTTGTAATACCGGTAGTCCTAACAATCGTGAATGAGTCCTTAACCTATATACCATCAATACAGCCAGCATTTCAATAGACTGATTCCGAGTGCCCAACTAGGAACAAGGAGAAACAAACGGATTAAAAGTATTCGTAAAGCTTGTCTGATAATGTAATAATCTGGAGAGCTTAATGATCAATAAAGTTAATTTTTGCAGATTAAAAATGTAAATGCATTTTACCTCCAATATGCTTATATGCGAAGTCACTGTGCAAATCCTTCGGCGGATTTTCAAAACAGGTATTTGAAGTTATAACAACTCAAAAGTGTCTACAGACTACGTTCACCAGTATACCGGAAACACCACTGTAAATGTGCTATAAATAACTTGACTTGCTTAGTATACAAACAAAAACATAATGTAAATCTAATATATGACTGCAGTCACGAGAAAAGGGCCCTTAACGCATAAATTTGACTTTTTCAGATTTTTCTTATAATTTATGCATTAGAACTTACTGATCACAAACATGCTTGAAATGTGTCGATATGTTCCCAAATAAACTTTTTACAACAGTTCATATCTATATAGACAAGGTAATTTTTTACAATATGACGTCACCTATGTCATGTTTCAATACTTCACCTGCACATTAAAATACCAGTGTCTATAATCAAGTATGCAAAATAATACAATAAAAATAAATTATGTTAAACTTCCTATAAAACATTTGCAAACAACACAGAATAATGGTTAATCTTTTAATACTAATGAAGGTTTAGGACACGTGATGTTCGTGAATTAGTCATCGTTAGTGACAATACATATACATGTACATGTAGTCTTTTCTCTGTAGGGAAAGACCAAGAAAAATAAAATCGGGGTCAGTTTTCAACGTTAAATATGGAACCGGAAAGGAGTTGAAAACGGATCGTGCCGTTGAAAAAAGGCCCACGGGTTATTTTTCAACGGCTTTTTTGTTAAAAATTGACCGTTGAAAATAGACCACGGTCGGTTTTCTATTTCTTTTTATACACATAAATAAATGAGCTGAGATTGGGAGCTGCAGAGCTAGGGGCGCGAATGACACGTCAATTAAGTAGACAGTCGATCAAGTCAACTAAGTAAATCAAGTCGATTTAGTCTCAAATTCAATCAATTAGACTGAAACGATCAAGTGAACCAAGTGAACCAATTCAATCAATTCAACCAAATCAACCAAGACAAACAAGTCAATCAAGTACACTGAGTCAACCAAGTTGATCAATTCAACCCATTCAATCAATTTTTTTTAACTAGTATGCTCATGAACTCAAAAACATTGAGCACTGTGTATACATGCTGGATATTATATATACCCGCGAAATTTATTAATATGCAAGCCCATTTGGATCCATTTTAAAATGGGGTCAATTGTCAGCGGCATATGTTTCAAATTCATTAGTTTACCGATTCAATATTCATTGTTAAAGTTTGCTAGAGCGAAGATGTACTTCAAGCTGTCCAAACATATATTTGTATAAACTTTTTACCTTTTTAAACGATTGTTGATCTATAAATATGGCACGCCGTTGTTCTCGTATAAACTATGGAACGTACAAAGATCTTTTACAGGGGGTTCAACGTTCAACTTTACAAATGTCATAGACTTGTATATCAAATTTACATCTTTAAGTTTCTTTTATCAAACGAAGTAAACATAGAGTTTATTGTGCACACATAAAAAACTAACTCCCAGAATATTTGAACAAAAACTTGACAAGTATTGTTTAATAAATATTAAACTCAACAAATTCGAATGACGCAGAAGATTTGAAAAATATTGTTAAAGTAAATGCCGCCGTGATTTCATGTAGTGGTGTCACATATAAATAATACATTGATTTTGCTTATTATATAAGTGTGTTTTGCTATTTATCAACTTTTACCTTTTTGTGAGTTCGTCTAGTCTTTCTGTTAAAAATAATAATAATAATGATAATAATAATCTTTATTTCCTCCTTTTTCCGAAGAGTATTACAATAAGAATTTGTGCAACACAACATACTGATTATGTATACATAGAGAGTGGTATGAAATAATGGTATAATCAAGAAATTCACACACACACACACACACACACACACACACACACACACACTTTGTTTTGTGCGCGCGCAGTATGATAACTTTGGTCAAACTGACATTAGGACCGAGAGTAAACGAACAAGTGGTTTGGACACTCCCTGTGCTCCAAGAGTTGTACTAGTCGGCCCAAAATCAGGATACGCCCGTGTTTCAGCGTGTACGCACACAAGAATACATTTTCATTCAACACAAAAAGAAATAGGCATCAATAACACGCGTATGTACATCATTTACACATTAAACACAAGGAACATTATAGATAGTTACAGTATGTGAATAAGCTTTTACGTCATCCTTACAACTTAGAATAAGCAATACATAGTATCTTTAGGAAATGCGTATCACCAATACGTAAATAATACATTGATTGTGCTTATTTCATAAGTGTGTTTTGTTATTTATAAACTTTTTCCTTTTTCAAGTTCGCCTAGTCTTTCAGTTCGGTATATGTACCTTACTTTTATGAATTTGACTATAGCTTACCTGTATTAGTTTATATTGTTTTGTGACCAACATCCAGTATCACTTGGCCAGCTTAAAATTCTTACCAGTAGGTAGTGAATACACCAAATGTTGGGTAAGTGAGAACACACCCAAACGTTGAACGAACAAAAAATGAACACAAATAGAACGAACGCTTAACTAAATGAACGAAAGGGAGTATGTATACACGAAAAAAACGAAATGAACGGAACTAGCGAAACAAAGTGAATAAGCCTAAATTATAATAGAGTCATAAGAAAATTTCCTTGTAAACAGTACATACTGAATGTTATCTGAGAACACAAGTCAAGATCGACATATCGCGCAAGTCTCACCGAATAAAGTTTGATATATTTGAAAAAAAAATTCTAGATATTTTATTAGGTTTTTAACCAAAAAGCTAGTTTATTACACAATCTACTTTCAGTGAAAATATGATAAGACAATGTTATATTTATTAAGTAATGTATTAGTGTCTTGTCAATTTCTGGCGCATTAATGATATCATAATTATAAGAGTGTATTGTGTATTTTTGAAAGTTGTTTTCTTTAATGTTGTTGTGTATTGTAATGCAACATGAAAATTAAAAATAAAATATTGAAATGAAAAAAACAACATTTTAACCACTGATTTCAAAAATAAATGTTAAATTGGCTCGTCATTTATACACTTATAAATATCATATTTATCGGAGGCATGATTCAGGTTGCATATTTGTATTATTATAAAATTATATAAATGGCGTCAACATAAACCTGTTCAACTCTGATGTCAACCTTTATTTCAACAATTCTTTAATGTTTAATTAGGGATTTGCGTTACTTCGAGAGTATATCACTGGTATCGCGTAAAAAGACAAAATGAGAAAAACCAAACGATTGGCCAGAAAGAGAAGCAGTAACAGAAATGGAAAAATAAGCCTTATAAGTTAAGAGTGAAGGAATAACCCAAGTAGCTGCGTTTTCCCTACTCTTCAACAAATCTTTACATTGGGATCTTTATCGTGCCAGGGGGTTTAAATCGCAAACACGGGACCAGCGGTTTCACGTCCCCTCCGAAGAACGTGCTGATCTTTGTCTGACTTCTCTCGTTCAAAAAATGACACTTCTGATTACTCCATTTTATGTTTGATTTGTTTTTAAATCGGCATTAATTTACGTTCAAACATTCTTTTTATCGATATTAAAGGTATCCTCTTTACAATGAGATTCCTACAAGTTTGAAAGTTTTAGTTTTACTAGTCTGAATTTCCCCTTTCGAAGAAGAAGTTTCCAATAAATCTCCAGAACTAGACGCTTTTCAATGAAAAGACAACATTAAGTAATGTATTAGTGTCTTGTGAATTTATGATAGCATACTTATAAGAGTGTATTGTGTATTTGTAAATGTTGTTTTCTTTTATGTTGTTGTGTTTTATAATGTAACACGAAAATGAAAGTAAAATGTTAAATTGAAGGAAAAAAAGTTTTTAACCACTGATTTAAAAAATAAACGTTAAATTGGCTCATCATTTATAAAACTATGGCGGCAAACATCTGTGCAACATAAACCTGTGTAATTCAGATGTCAACCTTTATACAACAATTGTCATGCCTTTTGCATTATCAGTGTGTTTATCTGCAACGTAAATTATACAAAGCGACATTGATATAGCCATTAAGTCTTCCAATGGGATTACGATACAATAGATAACATAACCGATTACATAACAATATCACCAGTGTAAAGAATATTCTTAAGTTAACCTTGAAGACAAATTAAAAAACATTAGGTAACTTCATAGATAACACGAAAACAGCATACTCGTATTACATTTTTATTGTGCAATAAGCGAATAATGTACTATGCTATGTCTGGGATCAATACAATTATATTGATCCCAGCATATGAACATGCCAACTGATATTGATCTCTTCTGGTTCACTAACCACTGAGTTACCTCTTCATTGTGCCAACCGAGTCAGTCCTAATTAAGACATGCATGCTATGTAATGTTATGAAAGTTATGCGATGTAGATTACGCAGCAAATATTTCAAATGTAATACTTACTTAGATTGTCATAACATCCTGGCATTATATTAAATGTAGTCATACATTGCTTTCAACAAAATCCTTATGTTGAAAGATCCAACTACTTGAATTTTCTTAATAATTTCCAATTTATTTATCAAGCAGTTGAACTACTTATGACTACCGGTAATATAATATTGATAAGGTGTAAACTGTTTATAAATATATTTTTGTACAAGGTAGAACTATGTTAGTCATGGGTTGGTATACGTACAGTACATGTGTGTAAAATATCTCAGACAAGGCGACAGCCGAGTCACGAGACAACATTAATACCATATTGAAGCTGATACAATTCCATCATCTACAAGTATGAAATTCCTTTCCAATTCATCTAGATATGTCTCCTTATGTTGGATCCTTATTTTCATATATTTATCGTGACGGTATATATTGCTTCAAACCGTACTGTAACTTAAGTGCTTTGAACCGAACATTTGAAACCTTTTCACGTTAAACTTTATGTTGACTCATGGTGATTGGATACATGTAAAACTTGAACGATCAACTCTGTGTCTTCTGTTTTTATTATAATACTGAAATTATGATGATTATCTTCATACTATTTTGTTTTTAACATTTGTAGAAATTAATGCATTAAATAAAAATAGATTTAATTTATGTCTATAAATATTACTGTGTTCATGTTGATAGGAATTTGCTACTTTTGTTCACTGATTTTATCGCAATAACCTATTATTTGAGGTGGCCGAACAAAAATATATTGCAGAAAATAAAAGAACATGGTCGAGAATTGCCGACAATCTATACACAAATTGACTTGGAATCGCCGCAGTGCGTTATATAGCTTCACAGATTAAAAGACGGATGTCAACTTAATGAAGATATACATAAGGTGGTCGAATATACCCTCCACCACTTTTTCAGCAACATAAAAAAAACAAAGAACGATTACATACCTAAAAACATTAGCTCTAACTCTAAGGTATACCACAAAAATACAATCTCCTTTTAAGGTTAAAAATTGCACACATTTGCGTTGAATTTATTCACGATGACAGCGTAATGCAGTCGACAAAGTATGCTTTATTGTCATCAAGTCGTTTGCTTGTTTATGACGTCAGAAGGTTAAGGGCCCTTTTCTCATGACGGCAGTCATATATATAAATATATATATATCCGATGTCCTTTTATATGTCGTATTTATGTTCGTTGTACACTTTGTATATAGATATATTATATTGTATGTACCTACCTTAATTATCCGATTCATGACGTGTCCTGTTGAACAGTTGTCGTGACCCTGAGTTATGAAAACATCCTTTTTGGGATACTATTATCTATTCCTGTTATGTATTTTACGTTTTACTTTAATGAGATTTAACAGTAGCTTTCTGATCACCTCTGATACACAGCGCAAGTATGGATATAACACAACTGGTAACCCGTGTATATTGTCGACATGGGTCACATTCGGCTATTGTAAAGCAGAAGCGTTTTAAATACTTCAATTCAATGACTTCATTTATTCGATAGTCTTTAAGTTTTTAAAATCAAAATCGTTGATAATTTCGGTAATTATCCGTAACACATATAAGTGAATTGCATGCGTAATCGGTTTGCTGTTCACGAGTGTTGCATGTTTTGTCTATTCGTTGGTTATTTTCTTTCTCTTTTCATACTTCGCTCATAGTTTATTTTATATCTATACAATCTGTATTGCCGTCATATAAGAAGTTATGAGTTTGGTTTCGGGTTAAGGTATTTGAATACGTGTCGATTCATCAAATTTATAGACAGGGAAAATCTTAAACTTCCCACCACTAAAATCATGTAAATGTTTACTGACTGGTAGATCTCTATACTGTGCGTGCCGTATATGTTCACTATGTAATGTTACTCGTTTTCTGAGGTTTGATGTATGACCGACGTACAATTCTGAGCAGGTTTTTCAAATAATTATATGATGACGGTATTATTATAGATTATTTTATCATCCATGTGATCCCGTTTTTTCAAAATTATACTTTCCCCCTCAATTATGATGTCACATGCGCCACACCTGGAATCGCCACATTTCTTTACAACTCTGGTATCTTCGGTTTCAGATGAAAATTGTGCATGCGTCAATTATTTTTTTTACATTTTTGCTTTTGAGGCTACTGTTTGTTATTTTTTTGTTTTCGAAGTGATATTTTTTTTCATTTTATCGGATCTTCTCAGAATTGGCATATTGTGCTTAACTATGTTAACTATATTCGGTTTGTTCCTGTGTTTTACCACAAGAGGTATCACTGTGTTGTCATTGGATTGCACCTTTGTCTCTCTTAGTTGTTCTTTTGGTATCCGCTTCGCCTTTTGGGTTTAGAAAACTCTCTCTTTATAGTACATTCATTTTGATGACTTTTATAATGTTTTAGACTAGCATAAAATATAACTTTTTCAACAACACCTTGTGCTTGACTTGATACTGAACCAATCGAAAAAGAACTAGCATCACAATATAAAATATATTGTCCATTGTCTATCGGAAAAAACAAAGTTTGTGGTTTTATTAGGTGTTCTTTTAACTCTATGAATGAAAATTCTGCACTCTCGCTATAATCCCAATGAACATTTGTATGGTCAACCTTGTTAAAGGATACTCAGTAAGCTATTTCTGCAAATTTGTCAATAAATCTCGTATATTATCCTACAAGTCCTAGAAATGATCTTATTTCCGTTTTATTTTTGTGGTCTGGGCGATGGTTTAACAAATTCTATTTTAGACTAATCACAGTGAATACCTTGTTCAGACACTATATGACCTAAGAATTTTACTTCTGTTCTGAACAACTCACATTTACTCGGTTTTAAAGTTAATTTTGCTTGACGAAATCGGTCACAAACTGTAGCTAGGTTTGCTAACGTTTTATCAAACGAAGGACAAAATACGATCACATCATTCAATAGCATAAACATTGTTGCCATAACAATCCTCTTAAATTCTTGTGCCATAAGACGTTGAAAAGTACACGTGGCATTCGTTAAACCGAAACACATCACCGTTAATTGGTACAATCTTCGATGACTTGAAAATGCCGTTTTTTGTTTATCATCAGGATGCATTTTAATTTGTCAATAACCTGAGGCGAGATCCAAGGTACATTACTATTCAGAACCTGATAATGTATCGAGCATATCCTCGATTCTGAGCAACGAATGTGTGTCACGACGCGTAACACTTTTTGCACCACGTAGGTCGACGCAAAATAGCCAGGTAGAATTTTTTCTTTTTATCTAAACAAATAGAGTAGTTAATTCGAAAACCAAAGACGATATTCTACAGCCGTAAGTCCATTGAAATGGCAAACAAAAGGAAAACGTTGGACGCACACAGAAAAAATAACAAAATATACATTTATTAACTAAAAAACAGTATGAATAGGATCAACAGAACGAGAGGCATTGACAAACAAACAATAACTGCGTCAAATAAAGAAGCA
>JAUMGZ010140757.1:0-16966 GCA_032359645.1 Pododesmus macrochisma
GGATTGCTGTGACATGCTAGATGACCACATCTTAAGGATTGCTGTGACATGCTAGATGACCACATCTTAAGGATTGCTGTGACATGCTAGATGACCACATCTTAAGGATTGCCGTGACATGCTAGATGACCACATCTTAAGGATTGCCGTGACATCATTTTAGTTACTTCTCTTTATTCTGGTGCTGAATTGATTGAAGTGGCTGTTGTTCGTTTGTCAATGTCTTTTGTTCTGATGGTTCCATTAATATTGTTCATTGAATCATAAAATGAAAAATCTACAACATAAATTAAATCATAAATTGCTTTTTTCAGAACCCGTACTACAGCTTGTGAATGATACACCTCTAAGAAACATTCCAGTCCGAATGCCCCAGGAAATTATCTCCCCTGAACCGGACAACAGGATATCAGAGGACGCCCTAATACAGCAGGCCTTTTACAGACGCAAACCAAGCCCTAAGGGAAGAAGCAAATCACGCAAATCACACATATCAGTTGGCCAGAGGCCGTACTCTGCATCAACCTATGTCCAGTTGTTAAAGAGTCCTTATATGCAACAAGTAGTGCCATCTCCTAAAGTACTCAATAGACTGTTACGACCATCAAGTGCCAGCGGGGCTCGTATGAGCTAAAACTGTTTTAACCTTCTAGTGCTAATGGGAACTAGTATGAGCTAAAACAGTTTTAAAAATGACTCAAGGTGCCAAGTGATGTACTAGTAAATCTACAATGGATTTCAGGGATCCACACAGTATCTGATATTATTTAGGTGCCAGTGTGTCCACCAGTGTCCATTTAGACCTCTAAATAATCACCAATCTATATGTATTTAAACTGTGATATTTTAGTGCATTTTGACCTTGTAATGTACCACTATGTTGTGTTGAAGCTTATTCTGCACTTTTTTTAGTTCAATATTTAATTAACTAAGGGTACATGTACTTCTGTTGCACATATTACAAAAGAAAAACGTGTTAGTAATAGTGAGATATACTTTAATTTTTGTTAATTGAATAATTAGTGAGATATACTTATTTGTTAATCAGTGAGATATAATAGTGAAGTTTTCAAGTGAATTATTTATTGTAGTACAGGGTATAAAAGAATATAACTTTATTTGGAATTTTTACAGCAAACCGTCTTCGACAGAGTTTTTATAACTTTCCTATCATTTAAAGGAAACAATGTCTCAAAGAATGTTTACAATGTTTTATTGGACAGAAAAAGGAAACATGTACTGACAGAAATAGAAAAACTTCAATGAAAGTTTGAGAGAACTTTTAGTATTGGAAGTTAAGTCTACCTTCTCAATATCAGAATATGTCGAAAGTGATGGCCAGTGTTGTTTAGTATGTGAAGGTTGGATGTGTTTCTGTGTGCTGTTAAGAGGGGTTGGTATGTAGTATTGACATTTGATATTGTTTAACATATTACTGATGTATTTAAGGTTATTCAAGCAAACTGTGATGTAATTTATGTGTTAGATTTACTTATATTAATGTATTGATACCGGTAGTTAACAGTGTTTGATGTTTAGAGCTAGTCTTTATAGTCGACACGAAACCTGTGAATCAATTTTAACTCTTATAATTATCTAGTTTAATATTTAAGGTTATTTGAATATTGTTGTGCACTCAAGTCTTGCATAGGACGTGTACAATACATTGTTTACTGAACAAATCAAATATTGTATAGGACATTTACAAATACAATTTTTACTAGAGAAATTAGCTCTTTATACACACATAATCACAAAGGTCGTGGGGTCATTAGAACTCTCTCATTTCTTATCTGAGCTTTCACTATTACATGTATAACTATCAAATGTGGAAACTGAAACAAAGCTTGAAAAATCATTGATCAACATCTTACACCGCCAAAAGTTGTAATGAACTTATGTGGGAACGAATATTCAATTATCAGTGATGTTTAATTAGATTTTTATGAACAACGATAACAAAGTATTTAATTCAAACATTTTAAAATCAATTTTAGATTTATATTAACATTTGCAGTTTCTCTTGAATTTTACTATGCAAACAATATGAATGAAATTAAATTATTCTACTAAAAATTTAATGCATTACTTATATAGTCTGGATAAAGTCATATTAATGAATGTGTGGTGAAATAGATACTTATTTATTAAAATGAATTGCTTAAGATGCTGTTTAAGAACATCTTTACATTAATTGTTTTACAAAGGTACTTACTCTTATATTTTTGACGTGATACACAATTTGTTTGTATCATGAATAGTTAGAAGTCTTTTTACGACTATATCCAGGCTAACAACATTTAACAATGAACTTTTTCATGTCCGTCCAGTTTATGAAGCGCTTTCAGTTATAAACCGTACATGTTGTTTGAATTACTAGACATTAGCACACAAAATTATGATCTATTTAAAACATTCCAATGTATCATTAGCAAACTTTAAGTGGAGAAAGTTTGTTTTCTCTAATAATAAAATAAAATGTTTTTAGGTATTAACTGTTGGTTTCTTGTTATTTTTGTGATAAAGAGTAATTAACATCTAGATATTAAGGTCATCCAGGGTACGATCATACCAAGTCTTCACCTATACTGGTACCAAGACTTTACAAGTCACCTATACCGGTACCAAGACTTCACAAGTCACCTATACTAGAACCAAGACTTCACCTATACTGGTACCAATACTTCACAAGTCACCTGTACTGGTACCAAGACTTCACAAGCCACCTATACTGGAACCAAGACTTCACAGGTCACCTATACTGGTACCAAGACTTTACAAGTCACCTGTACTGGTACCAAGACTTCACAGGTCACCTATACTGGTACCAAGACTTTACAAGTCACCTGTACTGGTACCAAGACTTTACAAGTCACCTGTACTGGTACCAAGTCTTCACCTATACTGGTACCAAAACTTCACAAACCACCTATACTGGTACCAAGACTTCACAAGTCACCTATACTGGTACCAAGTCTTCACCTATACTGGTACATAGACTTCACAAGCCACCTATACTGGTACCAAGACTTCACAAGCCACCTATACTGGTACCAAGACTTCACAGGTCACCTGTACTGGTACCAAGACTTTACAAGTCACCTGTACTGGTACCAAGACTTTACAAGTCACCTGTACTGGTACCAAGACTTTACAAGTCACCTGTACTGGAACCAAGATTTTACAAGTCACCTGTACTGGTACTCAAACTTCACAAACCACCTATTCTGGTACCAAGACTTCACAAGTCACAGATACTGGTACCAAGTCTTCACCTATACTGGTACATAGACTTCACAAGCAATCTATACTGGTACCAAGACTTCACAAGCCACCTATACTGGTACCAAGACTTCACAAGTCACCTATACTGGAACCAAGACTTTACAAGTCACCTATACTGGTACCAAGACTTCACAAGTCACCTATACTGGTACCAATACTTCACAAGTCACCTGTATTGGTACCAAGACTTCACAAGCCACCTACACTGGTACCAAGACTTCACAGGTCACCTATACTGGTACCAAGACTTTACAAGTCACCTATCCCGGTACCAAGACTTAACAAGTCACCTATACTGGTACCAAGACTTTACAAGTCACCTATACTGGAACCAAGACTTCACAAGTCACCTGTACTGGTACCAAGACTTTAAAAGTCACCTGTACTGGCTCAGTACCAAGACTTCACAAGTCACCTATACTGGTACCAAGACTTCACAAGTCACCTGTCCTGGCACCGGTACCAAGACTTCACAAGTCACCTGTACTGGAACCGGTACCAAGACTTCACAATTCACCTGTACTGGTACCGGTACCAAGACTTAACAAGTCACCTATACTGGTACCGGTACCAAGACTTCACAAGTCACCTATACTGGTGCCAGTACCAAGACTTAACAAGTCACCTATACTTGCACCGGTACCAAGACTTCACAAGTCACCTTTACTGGTACCAATACTTCACAAGTCACCTATACTGACACCGGTACCAAGACTTCACAAGTCACCTGTACTGGTACCGGTACCAAGACTAAACAAGTCACCTATACTGGCAGCGGTACCAAGACTTCACAAGTCACCCATACTGGTACCAATACTTCACAAGTCACCTATTCTGACACCAGTACCAAGACTTCACAATTCACCTGTACTGGTACCGGTACCAAGACTAAACAAGTCACCTATACTGACACCGGTACCAAGACTTCACAAGTTACCTATACTGGCACCAGTACCAAAACTTCACAAGTCACCTATACTGGCACTGGTACCAAGACTTCACAAGTCACCTATACTGGTACCAAGACTTCACAAGTCACCAATACTGACACCGGTACCAAGATTTCACAAGTCACCTTTACTGGTACCAAGACTTCACAAGTCACCTTTACTGGTACCAAGACTTCTTAAGTCACCTTTACTGGTACCAAGACTTTACAAGTCACCTATACTGGCACCTGTACCAAGACTTCACAAGTCACCTATACTGGTACCAAGACTTTACAAGTCACCTATACTGGCACCGGTACCAAGACTTCACAAGTCACCTTTACTGGCACTGGTACCAAGACTTCACAAGTCACCTATACTGGCACCGGTACCAAGACTTTACAAGTCACCTATACTGGCACCGGTACCAAGACTTTACAAGTCACCTATACTGGCACCAGTACCAAGACTTCACAAGTCACCTTTACTGGCACCAGTACCAAGACTTCACAAGTCACCTGTACTGGTACCAAGACTTTACAAGTCACCTATACTGGCACCAGTACCAAGACTTTACAAGTCACCTATACTGGCACCGGTACCAAGACTTTACAAGTCACCTATACTGGCACTGGTACCAAGACTTCACAAGTCACTTATACTGACACCAGTACCAAGACTTCACAAGTCACCTTTACTGGTACCAAGACTTAACAAGTCACCTTTACTGGTATCAAGACCTCACAAGTCACCTATACTGGAACCGTTACCAAGACTTCACAAGTCACCTATACTGGTACCAAGACTTCACAAGTCACCTATAGTGGCACCGGTACCAAGACTTCACAAGTCACCTATACTGGCACCAGTACCAAGACTTCACAAGTCACCTATACTGGCACCAGTACCAAGACTTCACAAGTCACCTGTACTGGTACCAAGACTTCACATGTCACCTGTACCGGTACCAAGACTTTACAAGTCACCTATACTGGCACCGTTACCAAGACTTCACAAGTCACCTATACTGGCACCGGTACCAAGACTTCACAAGTCACCTATACTGGTACCAAGACTTCACAAGTCACCTATAGTGGCACTGGTACCAAGACTTCACAAGTCACCTGTACTGGTACCAAGACTTCACAAGTCACCTATACTGGTACCAAGACTTCACAAGTCACCCATACTGGTACCATGACTTCAAAAGTCACCTATACTGGTACCAAGACTTTACAAGTCACCTATACTGGTACCAAGACTTCACAAGTCACTTATACTGGTACCAAACTTCAAAAGTCACCTATACTGGTACCAAGACTTCACAAGTCACATATACTGGTACCAAGACTTCACAAGTCACCTGTACTGGTACCAAGACTTCACAAGTCACCTGTACTGGTACCAAGACTTCACAAGTCACCTATACTGGTACCAAACTTCACAAGTAACTCTAGATCTCTTAATATGACTTCATGAGTCACTTTTTTACCAAGACTTCATAAGTCACACTCTAACCAAAATTTCACTAAGCGGTCTCCTACCAAGACTTTGTGAGTCATACTTATAACAAGATCTGATAATATTCAAATTTCGACCAATTTGAGGCCATGACCACCATCTTGGATATCATGACAAAATCATACAGGGCTGAGTTTGCAGTGTCAATACAAATGTATACCAAATTTGAAGGATATCAGACCATATTTAAATTTGACCAGTCATGCAGTGGCTATGTTTACCATCTTTGATAACTGATCGAACAAAAAACTTCCCTATGACTGCATTAAATGAACCTTACACCCCAAAACATCCCTATTTCCAAATATCAGAATCTTAGTGCACATTTGTATGCTAGTGCATTTCAACACTTGTACCTCAAAAAGTTGATTGAGGCATAGAAAAGTCTTAAGTTATTTTGACATCAAACTTGGATTTTTTAAAATTCCAAATTCACTGCACTAAATTAATCTTACACCCCCAAACTACCCTCATAGGTACATTGTAATATCAGCATCCCAGTACACATATTTAATTTCAAACAAGTGCATTTCAACACTTGCAGCAAAACTTTAACCTGTAAGAAATTTAAGTAAAAAACATGTAACTTTTAGTCCATCTGGACCAAAGGTCCAACTTGGACTTTTCTCATACAAATCCTGTCCGTCCGTCATAAACTTTTCACATTTTCAACTTCTTCTCCTAAACCACTGAACCCATTTCATCCAAACTTGGTAGGAAGCATCCCCTGGGGAAGCAGCTTCAATGTTGCGAAGAAAAAGGGGCTGGGCCCCATAGGGACCACCTGAGGGGGCAAAAAGGGTTGAAATTAGATACATCTTTAAAAATCTTCTTCTCATGTACCATTGGTCTGATTGCTTTCATATTTTGTATACATAATCCTTTGGACAATGTTTACAAAGTTTGCAAACCAAAACGAAATCTGTTCATAAACCACCACCAGGGTGTGCTTCACTTAACATCGGTGGTGGTGAAAGGCTAAAATATGTATATACTGCAAATTTACTCAGAAACGGTGAACTTTTTGTATTGACATATAAATTAGAAAGTTGTTTGAAATTATGCAAGGAACATTTTGACCAAGTCTCAAGGTCACAGGTTCAAAGGTCAAGGTCATAGACACTTCCAAAGATTGAAAATGCACGTTAATTTTTCACATTTTCAACTTCTCAAGAACCACTGAATGGATTTCAACCAAATTTGGTAGGAAGCATCCCCTTGGGAAGCCACTTCAAGTTTGCGAAGAAAAAGGGGCTTGGCACCATAGGGGCCACATGAGGGGGCAAAAAAGGGGTAAAATTGGGTACATCTTCAAAAATCTTCTCCTAAAACAACTTGTCTGATTGCTTTCATATTTAGTATGCATAATCCTTTGGACAATGTTGACAAACTTTGTGAACGAAAACGAAATCTGTTCATAAACCACCACCAGGTGGCGCTTCACTTAACATACCGGTAGGTGATGGTGAAATGCTAAAACATGGATATACTGCCAATTTTCTCAGAAACGGTGAACTTTTTGTAAAGACATATAAATTAGAAAGTTGTTAGAAATCATGCAAGGAACATCTTGACCAAGTCTCAAAGTCAATTAGTATTTTGGCAAAGTGCAAATAAATGGGGTCAAAGGTCAAGGTCACAAACAATCTAGAAGAGTAAAATACCAATTTCTTAAAAACAGTAGACAGGTGTGTGACCTTGCTATTTGACAATGTCATCTTCAAAAAATATGATGCAGTGCATATTATGTTCCAATAAGAAAAAAGGCTTCATGACCAATCAAAATGCGCTAAATTTATAGGCTTGTTCAACCAGATGGACGTTAAGGCCCATGGACCTCTTGCTTACTAATCCTGTCTGTCTTCCGTTGCACGTCGTCCGTCGTAAACTTTTCACATTTCAAATTCTTCTCCTAAACCACTGGACCAGTTTCAGCTAAACTTGATAGTAAGTATCCCTAGGGTAAAGGGATTCAGATTTGTTCAAATGCAGGGGCTGGGTCCCCAAGAGGTACACTAGGGGGCCAAAAGGGGGAAATTTTAACAAAAGTTCACAAATCTTCTTCTAATGAACTAGAAGGCCTAGAGCTTAATATTTTGGTATGTAGCAACTTAAGGGCATGGAGAACCAAGTTTGTTCAAGGCATGACCCTGGGGTCAAAAATAGATTACGCATTTTAGTCCATCTGGACCAAAAGTCCAAAGTGGACTTTTCTCATACAAATCCTGTCTGTCATCTGTCATATAAACAAAGGGACCCCCTGGGAGCCACACCTCATCGTCTGAACAAAATCTGAACCCCATTCCCCTAGGGATACCTTCTACCAAGTTTGGATGAAACTTGTCCAGTAGTTTTGGACTAGAAAACAAAAATAAGAAGAGTAAATACATTGGCCATAGTGTTGAACTTTGACCTAAAAATGTGTACAATTTTTTACCCCAGGGTCATGCCTTGAACAAACTTGGTTCTCCACGCCCTAAAGTCACTACATACCAAAACATTAAGCTCTAGGCCTTCTAGTTTATCAGAAGAAGATTTGTGAAGTTTTGTCAAATTTTCCTCCTTTTGGCCCCTGAGTGGCGCCCCCTGGAGACCAAGCCCCTTCATTTGAACAAATCTGAATCCCCTTCTCCGAGGGATACTTCCTATCAAGTTTGGATGAAACTGGTCCAGTGGTTAAGGACAAGCAGTTAAAAATGTGAAAAGATAACATATTTGCTATATATATAACAATAGGCATAGTGGGCCTTAACGTCCATTTGGATGAAAAAGGCCTTTTAGTAAGCATTTGAAAACTTTTGACAATTTTTCACAATTTGGACCCCCCAAATAACACCCCCTGGGGACTGAGCCCAATCATTTGAACCAATCTGAATTCCCTTCCCCAAAGGATGCTTTCTACCAAGTTAGGATGAAATGTGTCCTGTAATTTTTAACAAGAAGTCAAAATGTGAAAAGTTAACATATTTCCTATACAGTGTATATAGATCTACATAGTGTTGAACTTTGACCCCAAAATGTGTAACCTATATTTGACCCCAGAGTCACACATTGAACAAATTCTGTTCTCCATGCCCTATGCTACTACATACCAAAGCATTAATCTCTAGGCCTTCTAGTTTATTAGAAGATTTTTTTTTATTATTTCAAACTTTCCCCATTTGGGCCCCAAAAGTTGCACCTTCTGGGGGTCGAGCTAATCAGTTGAAAAAATCTAAACCCTTTCCTAGTGGTTTTGGAGAAGGGGAAAAGTTTACATCAATGGACAAACGACGGATTTGTATGAGAAAAGTCAACCTTGGACCTTTGGTCCTGATGGACTAAGAATGTGCAATAGAATTTTGACCACGTAAATCTGTTTTGAAACCCTCAGTAATGCCTTGAAAAATACTTTGTTTCTTCATGTACAAAGAATACTCGGTTATTTGTAAAAGCAAAAAAGCTTCTAATTTTTCAGAAAATTTTCACGGGACATATTATGGTATTACGTCATCCATCTCTCCTTCTGTGTAGTGAACCTTGTGACCGCAACTAGTCCTACAGTTTTCGACCAAATAGTTTCAGAATTGGTGTGTGTGATGGAAATGATATTGAGGATGTGCATATCATAAAATGGGGATTTTGTGTCAATTTTACTGAGAGTTATATATTGCCCTTTATGACTGAAGATTTTTCTACCGGTCAGCATGAACCCTGTGACCTCAAAATGGCTTCAATATATATATATAGCTTTCCGATTGAATTTTTTTCAGAATTGGTATGTGTGATGGGATTCGTATAAAGATGTGCATATCGTAAGATGGGGAGTTTGCATCAATTTTAACGAGAGCTGTGACCCTTTATCACTTTTCCACTAGTCAGTGTGAACTTTGTGACTGCACTTTGTCCTACAGTTTTCAACCAAATCTTTTGAGATTTGGTGTGTCTGTGTGATTGGAATCATATGAAGATTTGCATAACAAAAAATGGGGATGTTGCGTAAATTTTACTGAGAGTTATGCCTCTTTTGACTTAGAATTTTCCATTACATTTGGTATATTTTTAAAACTTGTATTAAGATACACATGTGACATGTATTGTTTTTCCCATTTAAATTTGTCACGGATATACTGCGGGCGTGTAATGGTCACCATGTGGTGCTCTTGTTGAAATTAGAGTTGACAAATTTTCCCCAATTTTTCCCCATGATCACCATTATTTGAACTACCGGTTAATCTGAATCTCCTTTCCTCCAAGTTTGCATATTTGCTATGCTGCTGAACTTTGATGTTGAAAATGTGTAAACTTTTGTGTCCCAAGAGTGAAGTCATACATTGAACAAACTGTTTAGTAAAATATTCCCTATTTTGGCCCCACAGTAGGGGACTGAGTCCCAACATTTGATCAAAATCTGAATCATCTTCCCTAAAGTATGCTTTCTGCTAGGTTTGGTTGAAATTGATGCAACACTTTTTGAGAAATCGAAAATCTGAAAAAGTTTAATATCTGTGATCAGACCCCAACAAATGTACAATGTTAACTATTTACATTTTTGACTTCTTGTCCAAAACTATTAGACCAATTGCATCAAAACTTAAAATCAAAGGTGGACTTTTCTCATACAAATCCCATCCGTAACAATGTAACCTATATTTGACCCCAGGGTCATGTCTTGGAACTTTTTTCTCAATGCAACATGGTTGCATTATTTAGCCCATCGCCTTTAAATTTTTTAGGAGAAATACATGTTTTTTTGAAATTTTGTTATTTTTCCCCATTTTGGCCAAGATATTTTAAAAAGAATACTGGTACATAAAAAAGAATACTACACACATTAAAAGAAGAAATAGGATAAACAGAAGGATATTGACAAACAAATATTAGCCAAATCATAAAGTCATCACAAGGATGAACTTACAAACTGTGACAGTCATTTAAAAATGATGTCAAACCAAACACGAGTGAGAGGACGTAGTTTATGACATAGGTCAAGCTACCAATCAAATGTCAAGTATCTATAGAATAAAATGCACTAAATGCAACAAAACTCCCTAGAACAAATTACACAGAAAATCCAGGTGTACACTTAAACATGTGTTCTGCTCAATATTTGGCACCTGTTCTGATGTCTCTGTCAATTAGATAATTGCTCAATAAATAAAGAACCACTTCTGAAACAAACTGATCAATAATGTTTATTTATTCTCCTACCCTGATACATAATATACTTAATCATGCATTTTAGGAAACTGTTGCATGACTTTATTTGGACAATAAATATATATCATAATTATTTAGTTTATACCTGCTATCAATACGATAGTTATAGATGATTAATTGTGAAATACCTTGTTCATCATGGTATAATCTGTTAATGGTGAATGAACACAGATTAAATATGGTTGTACCAGTACATCTTTATTTATGAACTAAGAGTAGTAGGTTTACGTATTCCTCACAGATATGAACAAATAGCAAATCAATATTAATTTTACAAAAACACCATAAAATGATACTTACCAAGAGGACCAAAGGAACTTGAAGCCATCTGTTTGCAAAAGCATTATAATTCAATTTGGTATTTGATTTAAGTTTCCTAGAAATGGTGCTCACTGGGTGTGGGACCAAACCCCATTGTTTGAAGAAATTTGAATCCCCTCTCACTAAATGTTATTAGTATCTATTAAGGTTACTACATATGCAAGCAATAAGTGTTATACTTAATTTTTCAATTTTGTTGTCAAATATTCCTAATTTGGGTCTCCTAGTGGTGCTCCCAGGAAGTTTAGCATTTGAATGAATCTGACTAACCTTCCCCCAAAGATACTTCCTACTAAGTTTGGTTAAATTGGGCTTGTGGTTTGGAATAAGTCAAAAATGTGAACCAACAGATTGAGTCGGACAGCATTTCTATGGGAAAAGTCCAACTCGACCATTCAGTCCAGATGGACCAAAACATCAGATACATGTAACCTTTAAACATTGGGTCACTTTAGTATGACATATTATCTATTATATGATTGTATACCTTTCTGTAGGTGAATTTAACAGTAAACAATGAGTGAAATGTGAAATTGTTGCAAAAAATCTGTTTTATATTTTGACTCAATTAAATGTCTATGTGGAAGATGTAATCATATAAAATAATGGAGGTACTTGTATAAATACAATGTATCTCTTTTTGATTATCAAATCATGCTACTATCACCATGACAGCACATGTACACATGTGCACACTTGTCCATCAACTACATTTGTTTGTAATTAATGTATAACATTTTTCATTAAACATACAAACAATCTGAATTAACAGTGAGTTACTTAATACATGTATGTATATAATAATCTTCTGACCTGACTTTTACAAGTTTACTAATGTTGTCACTGAAGCATGGTCCTTAATAATTAATTAAAAGCCTGAATCTTTACAATTAACATTAATCCACATGTTCCTCTTAAAGCTTGAAACAGAAGACAAGTATAAGTAAGTGTACATGGATTATTTCTCCACAATCACTTCTCTGGAATATCCAGATGATTCTCCATAGAGAATGAGATTCAGCTGATGATTTTAAGTTTCTATGCCCAATTGCTGCATTCCCACCACTTCTTTTAAACCTGCATCTTAACAACAATATAATATACTCAGCAGATCACCCTAAAACAGATAATTCTCTACATAAAATAGCTCCATCAAGTTATAGATGTTACAAGAAGTAGGTAATTATAATCGTCATCATTAACTGTACATTCCTGTCTAAACAGTTATCCACATATTTGTACTCTCATTTTCATGTACATCCACTAGTGCTCCAGTAACCAATGTAACACACAAACACCTGCTTCCACGCCAATATATTCATAGTAACATCACAATTATTAGTAATAACTCTGTTAAGGTCGAGTCTCCCCTTTTGTAACCTAAAATATAAATAAAAATACAATATAACAAACAGTCAAATGTATATGTAGAGACTTACAAATAGGTATGTTCTTTTTTAACATCTTTTTCGTTCTGATTTTCACAAAATATGAATACTTTCTTTAAATAGAAGACAAAACATTCTTTAGAAGTCATCAATTCAAAGAATTTCAGTGCAATGCATATAAATTTTAAGTAGAATTCACAAAATTTGTCATCAAATGGCTAACTGTAGAATATTGATAAATAGCTACATTTTAGACTCAACACAGATGTTAATATTTCAAATGTATACTCAATTCAAATCTCACAGCAAACCAGCAATCACAATTCTGACATGTCACACAGCCATTTTGCAGACTGTTTACATATAAGTTCTGATGAAGGGACTCAAGAACTCCAATCAGCCTATTATCGATCAATATCAAATACCTTGTAATAACAATTAGAGTTGCAAGAATCAGTAAATTTTATTTAATAAGCACTAATTTTACATACAAATATGCAGATTAGATCATAGAAGAATCCTATCCTTACCCTAGCCCCTAGCTACCTAGCTAGATCATATAAGAATTCTATACTTACCCTAGCCCCTAGCTATATAGCTAGATCATAGAAGAATCCTATACTTACCCTAGCACCTAGCTACCTAGCTAGATCATAGGAGAATCCTATACTTACCCTAGCCCCCAGCTACCTAGCTAGATCATAGAAGAATCCTATACTTACCCTAGCCCCTAGCTACCTAGCTAGACTATAGAAGAATCCTATACTTACCCTAGCCCCTAGCTAACTAGCTAGATCATAGGAGAACTCTATATTTACCCTAGCCCCTAGCTACCTAGCTAGATCATAGAAGAATCCTATACTTACCCTAGCCCCTAGCTACCTAGCTAGATCATATAAGAATCCTATACTTACCCTAGCCCCTAGCTATATAGCTAGATCATAGAAGAATCCTATACTTACCCTAGCTTCAATGTATTCCACTCTCTTCTCCAGCTGAGTCAGCTTCTCATTTAATGTGGCAAGTCTCGACCTACAGGACATATCTGAGAAACACAAATAAATCACAAATACACTTCAGTTTATACATGTACATGCATATGTGTAACTTAATTTGTAGATCCCTATTCCACTAGTACTGCTACAAATAAATATGGTTACAGAATTTCAAATTTGTTTTCTTCCATAAACTGATAAAGGAGTATTTTTATCACAAATTTATACATAGACATTAGACAACAATATAAAGTAAATATCAAAATTCAGTATTATCACTACTAAAATCTGTTTCATCTGCTGTATATTCCAAAAATTAGACAGCCATGTGATGCAGTTAGAATATATACAGACTAACTATTGGCACAATAACTTTGAAAAATAAATAATAAAAGATTTCTTGATTTTACTTGACAATTCATTTGAAATCATACCAAGAATTACCAGTAGCTTCATATTAACTTTGACTATTTAGTGTAAAATGTACTATATTATATATCATAATACATGTATATGTATATTGATGTTATGAAATATGACTTAAAGGGAAATAACTCCAGTAATATTGTAAATATAAACCTTAGATTTAAACATCATTGCTTGCCAAGGTATGCGAACCACTTCCTTTATTCTATCGTAGTGAAACGTACTGTAGTGAAACTTGGCTTGCGAAGATGAGATTTAAAACAAAATGATAAAGAATTGCCAAATCAAGAAGAAGAAACATGTTTTTATAAGGAGAAGATTCATCTTGAATTAACTGAATTAGATTATTATAGTAAGCAGTTCATCCCTGTAAATCTTTCAGGTACTATAGTTCAAACAAGCAATATAATATATTCTAGTAAAAAATAGGTATACATGTACATAATACAGCAGAATAAAAGATAATGTCACCAGTCTGTACCAAATTTTATCTTAGTCCTGGGTGTTGGACTAGAGCACTTGCTTAACTCACAGACTGAATAAGAAACAAGGAACTTTGCTCTAGAAGAACACAAAAATAGTTTTAAAGGGACATGCATAATTTAAGTGATGAGGCATTGAGAAATTAAAAGTTGATGTTTAAAGTTTCCCCACCCTATAGCTAGGACACCAAGGTAAATTGCAAACTAACCCTATAGCTAGGACACCAAGTTATATCGCAAACTAACCCTATAGATAGGACACCAAGATCTACATGGTATATTATTATTTTGGCAGCACATCATGATTGAAAGTACCTTGATGGTTTTTCCTCTCTTAAGTTTTTCTTGAACAGAAATTGTTCTTTTTAGACCAGAGTGTTGTCATCCATTTGTATATTCTTGTCAATGGCTACCACAAACACATACATGTATTTATACATATTTAATTATCATCGTGTGATATGAAAGGTTAAAATGTCTTGTTTCTTAATAGTCTAAATAAAGTAATTAATGTAATATGCATATGATAATTATACAAGCAGTGGAAATAAATTCTGATGTTTTGTGGTTGAGGAGCAAAGTAACGCTAATTATCGTCATGTTTACATTTGTAAGGAGGCGAAAGGTCATCACTTTGTTGGGGGCAAAAAGACACAATAACGAAATTGCACAAATCAGCCACCATACATATCCCTTTTGATATCATCTGTTTTTCAGCATGTTTGATGTTGTCTTATTGACGCAATGCATACGAGTGTCAGTGAAACCCATTTGGCTTCCGTACTGGGATGATTGCCACTTTAAAACTTACCAAATGAGTTGAGAAAGTCGGATATTTTCTTTATACTGCCAGTGATTACTTCTATGTATTCTCTATTGGCCCAATCTTGTTGTATAGGCCTTTGGGGACCTGAGTGTTGTGAAGACATTTTGACAAGATACGACATCGATTTCCGCAAGCCTTTCGGCACGATTGCCTTCATTGGCTGCATACAGACGTTGACCAAATGTTATCCAATCAAGTTGCCCGTAGCATTCAGTCAATGAATGGTTGCACTTCCGTCAACAAATGAAGGTGATCTATAATATCCAAGTTTAGACATAATTTACGTTTTAGTTCGACCTTTTCTTATCCCATGACTTATTCCTTCTATTCAGAATCCAATTCATTTCCAATTCCAATTTCCTAATCCAATGTTGTGAAGCGAGTTACCGGTGTATTGTGCATGTTTTTCTGGTGTCATAATGTTCGTGATGGTTGCTGAACGCTAAGCCTCATTTCTGTTACGCCCCATAGTTTTTATTTTGTATTCTTTTTAAAAAAATATATATGTGCTCGAGGCACAAAATAAACATCGTGGGTTTGCAAAACAATAGTTCGAGCAATAAATCAACATTCAAGAAAAAAAATGAACATCACAATGTGCAAAATTTAAAATAAAAAAAACGTGCGCAAAAATAAAAAACCATGGGACGCAAACAATTACTTTTGTTTAAAAAATTACCACGGGGTGCAAAGATATATAAAAAATTGGGCACAGGGGCACAATACAATAATTTCATTTCATTCAAACAGCCATCTGTATCCTATGAATAGCCATCCCCCCATAACTTTACCATTTGTCCTTATGGCTATTTGAATGACATGAAATTATTGTACCCTGTGAATGAGGAGCAAAGAAAATGGGGCTAAGCGTCCATAACTTTTTGTGGTAAACATTGTGTATCACTCCTAACATAAAATAATATCAAGATTTTAATGATGTGCTCAACAATTTTACAACAGGCAGCTATGCAGGTAGGAGAAAAGACTCAAATGATATCGTCTTAATTTTTAAGAAAAGATTAAAGTTTTTAATCTATCATTGATATGAAATGAAGGTCGCTATTCTAAAAAAAAAGCAATCTGCCTAATGACCTTGTCATCCCAAATCAATCTATATAACTCAATATATATAGGGGCAGGAGATTCAGATTTCTTTAAATGATGGGCCTTCTTAGTTTAAACAATATTTTATATCTGAAACGGCCAGGCATGTACATAATATTCATCATGGGCCTTCTTGGTGGGCCACTTGGGGTCTAATTTGGAAAAATTGGATAAATTTTCCCAAATCTAATAACTAAAAGGTGTAGAGCTTATTAATGCTTACACATATAGTAACATTGGGTCAAATTTGTGTAAGGTGTAACTTGGGTACAAAATAGGAAACACATTTTGGGGTCAGAGTTTAACTTAAGGGTGTACTGACTTCAGCATTTTAGATGCCGTAAACCAGTCTGATAATGTTATTTTCAAATATAAAAACATAAAATGTTTTGTGAAAAGAAATATATAATTAATATTGCTCTTGAAATGTAATAACTAGCGTAATAAATCCTCTTTTGAAAATTAAAACGGCTGCAAACCATTGAAAGTT
>JAUMGZ010140868.1:0-16963 GCA_032359645.1 Pododesmus macrochisma
TACAGGTAAGACAGGTAAAATCCCCGAAGTCCGCGCATGCGCATTTGCGATTGTGGTAAATTGTTGACTATGTAAAAAAAAAAATGCCCAACACTAAATTTTTATTTGTTTATATTGAGTTATTTTTCGTTTCTTTAAGATATGTGCTTTTGCACAAAATAAATTATCTTTGTCGATTGATTCACCTATGTTGACTCGGTAACTATACCTGTTATCAGCTATAATCAGGCTACTTACGGAGCGTGCTTAGTTGCGCATTCGTATTCTGACGCCAGACTATTACCACGTACGTTATATCGTAGGATATGCATGGACTCTTTTGTATGTTCGACTGCGTGCAGTAAAAAATGAGAAATATTTGGATTTTATTTTACACGTTGTTATGTACGACTTTAAGTGGAGGTAAGCTTTGAACATTTCTATTTTTATTTCAAATTACGTTCAATTAAGTATACGCGCAATTTATGATTCATTTTATTTGAATGTCTCAAATATTGTAACAGTTACGATAAGAGTATCCACCATAAAACTTTGAAAAAAAAATATACGGTTTTTATTTAAAGTGTTCTTGAATCTGTTCTTCTAACGAAAAATGAACCCATGTTAAGATTTAGTTGTAAATTATGTTGTTTTATGATATATTGATCTCTATAAAATGTTCACCCTCTTATCGTGAACCGCGTCACACCATTATGAGTCACCAGGAATTATATTGATTGTGTATTTTCAAAAGGATTCCTTTCTTCTAGCCATCATATATTTAATTTTTATTTATTAGTCGATTTTATTAATATTGATGTACATGTTGCGTTTTTATTGCGATCTCTCGCGCCGCCTTCCCGCTCAGTTCTTTGTAATGAGCTCTTTCTCATTTACTTTTTGGATTTAGTTTGTTTCAATATTTTCTCATGATTAATATTCAGAATCTTTACATATGTTTTTTGCTAAATAAAGTTGGAAGCTGGTTATTTCTCGTTATATCTTTAGCTCACTAGACAAAGTTCTTTGTGTGGTTTCTACACCGCGTTAGGACAGAACATACAGTCCATGCTATGCAAGATGCGGCGTTGTCCAATAGCCCTGGGATCCTTTACGTACCTAGCTTGTTGTAAGAAGTTTTTTTTACCTTACTCTGATTCAGCAGCTATTAATGAACTTTATAGTACATGGGGTAAGGCATGTCATGGCCCGCCAGGCATACATGTTTTTATTTCCCTGTGTTCAGTGGTCATATACGACACTGGGCAAACGACACAGGTGTTCACAAAACAAAATGCTCTGCACGAATAATTAGAAAACTTTGATTTATTTTGCTACTCTAGCGAGTTATATCCTAAGGTGAATGTACTTTAGTGAACAATGAAAATTGCACCTCTCTTTTCTTGATGAATACAGAAACATCATACATGTAACACTGTTCTCATTACATAAAATTAAATAAGAGAAACGTTCGGAAGTCTGATAAAATGCATGTCTTTATGTGAGATAAATGCAGAAACTGCGTGTATAACTTCTCACATTACAATCAGAAGTTAGGTGGTTTGAATTTCGTACAACCGTAATGCATTATTTTTGTAACTTATATTTCAGTCGCTGAATGTTGCTGCTTTAAACCCGATAAGTCTTTGGATTCATTTTTATACCACAATAGTCTAAGATCTACTTTTCGACCAATCTGATTAAAATGCCGATCTCTAATAGCGTGCGACGCCTAAAATGCCGATCTCTAATAGCGTGCGACGCCTAAATGCCGATCTCCAATAGCGTGCGACCCTTAAAATGCCGATCTCTAATAGCGTGCAATGCCCTCCGCGTCGCTAGCTATTTGAGAGATCGGCATTTTAATCAGATTGTTTTTCGTCTATCACTTATGTGGCGACGATTTTTTATTCCATTTTGGTGACATCACCTATTCGAATAGGTGTTATTTATGGGGCGCCGTTTTATCACAAATTCGAATATGATATCACCTCTATCACCTATTCGTATATGGGATACCACAAAATGGGAATAAAAAGTAAAACGGCGCCCCATAATTACTAAGCTAAATTAAAGACCAGAAATCTTTTGGTTATAAAAAATACGCATATTATTGTTTTATGAAGCGACATGGGTAAGAATTGAACTAAGTTTGCACACTACTATTTTACCCATATTTCTTTACCATGGTGTAAAATGTACACAAACATGTTATTTTACCCACTTTTAAGTACCGCGTTACTTTCATGGTACATACAAGTAGGTAAAATGGCATAAATGTGCACACGATGCGTATTAAATGACTCCCTCCCTGTGCTAGACACATTATCGCGGTAGGGAGGTTTGCGCGTCTCAATGACTTGGAGAGCTATGATGGCGGGAACTTGTGTTTCTGGTAGGGTCACCCAAGTCAGACAGGTTGAAGGGTAGAGGCCAGCCAAAGATCTGCACGTCCTTCGGAGGGGACGCTAAACTGGCGGTCCCTTGTACATGGCTTGTTAACATGGCACAATAAAGATCCCCATGTAAAGTTCGATAGGAGAGTAGGCGGAAACGCCGTTGCATGGGCTTTTCCTTCTTACTGAACTATCTTTATCACTTTCGTTTTCCGTTCCTGTTGCCGCTTCTCTTCCTGTCCTATAGTTTGGTTTTTCTCCTGTTGGGATTTTGTCACAATATCGGTGAAAGATTCTGGAAGTGACGTTAAGCCCTAATTAAACAAACAAACAAACTTGTAATTACAAAAACAAAATATAAATATGGCACAGAAACATTTCTTAACAGAAACTTTTATTTAGATTTTATTTCTTATTTAGTTTGAATCAATAAGTTCATTATTATTATTATCAGCTTAGCGCATTTCTTGCCAGCCCAGCAAACACTATAGCTTTCAAGACAATCTCTACAGTATAGGTATTTGTACAACTTACACATCATACGCAGATGATATGGGCATGTTGCTATTTAAAAAAAGAAGAATGTTAGCTTTGATATAATTTAAGTCACCAAGCAAACCTTAAAGTTTTTTAAAGAGGTATATTTTAAGTCTATTACTAGCAGGAGATCTATTAAGGAGACAGACAAATCTTTGCAAGTTTTATGTGTCTTAAATTTTGATCGCTTTGAGATAAATAATATCCATGTAATCACCGATATTTATAAAACATCATCTATATAGCGTCAAATGAAACGGCCGTTTACCTCTTGGGACTGGGTAGATAAACTCTGCCTCACGCAAAAAAAAAGAATGGAGTCCACTATAATAGAGCACAGTTTGTACTCATCGGCATTTCTACAGCCGTCTGAAAAATTGACCATTAACCACTACGTGTATTTTGTCAATAAGAATGTCCGGTATTCTAATCGCATCCTTATATGTATTCCAGATTAGCGTCCGAATCGTTTTGGACAAAGAACAAAGTCGAACATTTATCTACAATTTATTTACTTAAAAGGTTGTATTTATTCAGTTAGTGCACATAAGCATTGGATTATACAAAAATATGGTATGCCGATGGCAAAATGATTACATTGTAGTAAAGCAAGATCAAACCAATTTTAGGTTATCAAATACTTGATAAACACCTTTATATTGAAGATGCTCGTTTACAATCTAGAGTGCCACTATTACCACTTGAACTTCTGTTATGACGTCATTAAATAGCAATCAATCATTACGGTGCACACATTATTTACCTTGTATCATCTGCATACACACTCATTACATATTCATGATTTCAAGGACAATATAAACATCTAACTTTTTCTTATCAAAATGTTCATCTCATTCAGCTCACACAATTTTTATGTACATTTGTAACTAGGTTGCAGACAAAGATCTGCACGTCCTTCGGAGGGGACGCTAAGCTGACGTTCCCGTGTACAGGGAATTTTTACCCCCTGGCACGATAAATATCCCCATGTAAAGTTCGATAAGAGTAGGCGGAAACGCCGTTGCATGGGCTCATCCTTCTTTCTGAACTATCTCTATTACTTTTATTTCCCGTTCCTGTCGCCGCTTCTCTTCCTGTCCTATCTTTTGCTGTTTCTCCTTTGGTCTTTTGTCGCGATAACAACAGTTTAACTAGTGTCATTCAAAGAAAGACAATACCAACTGTAAATATATGATTGTAAATAACCTCAAGCATATGTATGATTAAACTTTGATGTAATTTGATCTTTGTTTCGTTTCCAAGGCCGGCATCCTCTTGTTCAGATGTCATTATTCCTAGCTTTAAAACTTTCACATTGCATTTTGTATTGGTCTATGTTCGCATTGTTGTGTTCGTGTGGAACGTGTTGACTTGCCGATAGCTTATCAGTGTTGTTTTAAGAATATAAACTATGTTG
Source organism: Pododesmus macrochisma (assembly GCA_032359645.1). Lineage (NCBI taxonomy): Eukaryota > Metazoa > Mollusca > Bivalvia > Pectinida > Anomiidae > Pododesmus > Pododesmus macrochisma. The sequence goes on from JAUMGZ010140868.1 coordinate 4,330, forward strand.
TGACGTGACTTGATATATGTTTATAAGTTTTTTACCTCATTTTAAACATCTGAGAAAATAAGAATGATATATTTGACATACTTACATGATAGATTCCTCTGTTGATGTAATTATATTTTTTCAAGGTTGTTTTGACATCAAAAGAGTTCATATCTGTACATTTACTTTTTAAAATAATAAAATCTTTAAGATTTTACACGAATTATAAGACCTTAATGTATGATAAGAAATTAGTAGATACAAAAAGGACAAACGGATATTATAAAAGAAAACGGGTCATGCACACAGAAAAAACATTAAAATACGATTATTAAACAAAAGAGAAGACATCGAGAATTTTATATATAAAAAAAACATACAAGTGAAAAAATGTGTCCTCAAAGGTGCAAGATGTTAAATTACGATATATAGCATACATTTTGGATTATGGTTAACACAAACATTCTCCTTTGTCATTCCGTGTCGAATACATGTTTATGTTTTGGTTTTTATCATTTCTTAATTTCTTTCTTTTTCGTATTTGCTGGCGTTAACAGTATCCGCCTATTTATACATACTATTATACATTATGATATGTACGTGTGTTAACAAGACAGTTACTTTGACAGAATGATTCTGGGTGAATTGGCTCCAGGTTTCATACTTCACTGTTGATTATTATGTTTCATTAATGTTATGTGCATTTTCGATTCGCTTCTATGTTAATTATAACAAAGAAGTACATCCATGTTCAAAAGGACAGTCATTTGAAGCTAAAAAAGATCAAACAACAAACGTATTATCAATACATATGTCCGAGAGTTGATTTAAGTTCAGCCAATGTCGGTCAAGAGAAGCAGAACAGACAGTTATGCCAAAGGATATTCTAAATAAAGAAACAACAAGGCAATTATCCGTATTTCTTGTATGCATTCAGATAAGATAAATCTATAGACGAACAACATTTAGCATTTTATTTTCTTCATATAACAAACCTGGCATCAATAGTTTATATGCTAGGAGAAGATAAAATGTAAAACATATCAACTGGGCGTAGTTCAAGCCTTCCCCTTAGTGGGAGCCGCATTCGGTCCTTAATTAGATTAATCGACTAACAAATATTTGTGAATGATTTAAATATTGCTTTTGTGAACTAAATTGAACTTATATTGACCTTATATTGTCCCCTGTTGACCCATTGACCAAAACAATCATAGTCCGTCTGCTTTAGAGTATACACCCGCCCACTTACATTTTTTGAAAAATTCCAACCCTACTTAGTAGGTTTAATGAATGGAATTAGCTCAAGAAATCTAAATTTAAACTACTTAAATTACCTCGGTGTGAATAGCGGCATATGTGTATATTCTATCAAGAATTGGCAAAACATACTGGAGCAATGATATAAAAAAAATCACTATATTTGGTTTTTATTGAATTACTGGAACATGTTAGCAATGCCAAAGTTTTGAGAATACAAATACTCCCTTATGTAGATCTTTTGAGACTCTTTCCGGACAATTTGGCGTTGTCGTTATTTCATATCGTTTTATATCTGTGTTGCCTCGTTGCAAATATCAAATAAGAATTCGATAAAACGAAAAAGAATAAGTGTTTAGCATGTCAGTTAACGGGCTCCGTAGAAAACAAATTTGGCCTTTCCAAGTATGCTACTGGGCAAACATAATCCTGGGTATTTTGGTTATTCAGAAGTTGCTAGAAGTTAAATCTTTACGCCGGACGATTGACGGATGAACGACGGACGCAGCGCTACGGCATCATCTCACTTGGCCCTTCGGGCAAGGGGACCTAAAAAACGGGTTTACGTGGTTTGTGGTACTCCTTCGCCTGTTGTTGGTATTAATACTGCTTCAGCCATAGACAACATCTACGTTCATGTGTATTTGAGCTTTTGAAGGTAATCATCGTCATTCAAATTTCGGTGCGTTAGTATGACGGCATTTATATTGACTAAATGAAACATATAACAATTGGTTTTGTGTGGAAACATGTGCGAGGCACAGCAAGGGAACTAATTTCCCTTTCATAAAACCTAAGATTTATTGCAGTTATTACACGTAAACGGCAGATAAAGACGTTTGTTTGTTTGTTAAGGGGCCATAACTCCGCCAAATAGAGTCCGCTGAAAGTGGTCATCAAACTTGGTCATGCCCTCAAGACATTTAACCCTTGTGACCAAGTTTAAAGAAAATCGGTTAACATTAAATGCAGGTATTGCACGGAAACGAAGCGTGTCAGATAGATGGACAGACAGACGGACGGACGGACAGACGGACGGACGGACGTCCCTGATCAAGCAAGACGTAATAGCTTTAGTTGTTTTCGCAGCAGAAGCGTTCCGAGAGCAGGCGTCAAGCAATAAAATTTCGAAAAAACGAAATAATAATTCAAAAAAACGAAATAATAATTCGAAAAACGAAATAATATTTCAAAAAATGAAATAATATTTCGAAAAAACGAAATAAGAATTCGATAAAACGAAATAATATTTTGAAAAAAAAACAAAAAAGAATTCGTTTTAACTTAACTTACTTAACTTACTGTTTACTGGTTTCGTAAGCATTCTGCTTCTACCAGTCATCGCATTAGCACTTATGGCTCTTATACGATGAGTTCTTTTACGTGCCTGACGGACACGTAACAAAATAATATTTCGGAAAAACGAAATAAGAATTCGATAAAACGAAATAGAATAAGTGTGTAGCATGTCAGTTAACTGGCTACGTAGAAAACAAATTGGGCCTTTCCGTCATACTTCAGAAATCACCTCGGTTATACTAAGCAAGCTGCCAAATGTTATCTTTTGTGACCGCCATAGACAAAAAAATTGATCTACAAAAAGTATATTGTTTGTTCGACTCTCGTTTGAAAATGCTATTTACCACTAAATGGTAATAAGGCTTAAATACCTAAATGTAGACAAAATGTGGACAATTTCGTGCTGAAAAGCTTCCTTCAGAACTGCGTAGTCAAACTGTGTAGTATTTTCTGGCGATTAACGAGGAGCGGCAGTACAGCCGGCAAATATTTTATCCTGAATAACTGCATATCCATCCGCATTATACCCCCGAGGTGTTTTTCTGAAGGCCCGAGTGGTTTTCCGATTTGTATATGCTCCTTACGTGGTCCATTTAACAATTGTTTCCGGTGATGTCGTAAATAATATCCAATATGTTTTCTGGTGAGCTGAGAGTTTTCGAGCACTTGTCAAAATCTTGACAGTTAAGATTTTCAAAGTTATTGTTTGTTGCATGGTCCCTTTCGAAAATTAAGTTACTAGGAATAGGAACATTTCAAAATGGCTATAAGACATCTTATTGGCTTAACCGTATTTTTTCTTCATTTTCTTATTGTCATGAGTTCTTGCAGGTTTCCCTTTTAAGTCTTGTGTCAGTTTTAGCAAAACTCAATCCAATATTACAGCCATGATCTATGGTTGAGTTATATATTTCTTATATTTACTCAGAAATGGATGGTCTGTTTTGTGCGTATATACATATATCAATGGGTGTATATTACATATATTTACCATTGCTATGCGGTTGGACTATATAACCCTAGTTCAGACCAATGGTAGCCACATCATCTATGACTACCACTTACCACGTGTTCAGCTGATCGGCGTATTAATACAGTAACGAACAACATAGTGAACTACGAAGATATGGCAAAGCTATTACCTTATTAAATTTCAAAACGTATTTTTATTATTTAAAGTTATCATAGTTGAAAAAGACAACATTATTGTTAACTGATTACAAAAATTCAAGCATTTGTTTACATTTTTCACGCACTATTTTATCAGCACATTACAGCGTAAGCCATCAGCTGTTCCGGAAATGGGCACCACTTGACGACAGCCGAGCTAAATTTGCCTGTTTCAATTTTACGGAATCTAATTTTTTGAAAAGGTAATTATAACTAATGAACTGCTTAAGCGCATTATTCAGTTTGTCTGGCATAGCTATGGCAGTCATATACACTATGAACGTCATTTCGTTCTAAGCAGTTCAATTGTTAAATAAATGCAAAAAAACTCTTTTTGTTTGACTTACTATTTACAGTGGATTGATTTTGTTAATTTTGAATGAAACTTAAACACTAATCCTATATCGGTGAATATGAAAAGGTTAACTATCGGCAATGACAGATACTATGCTCCTTCATTAGCAACGAAGGAATTAAAAAGGGGGAGGGTGTAAACATATTTTGTGTGTGAGTAAGCTCATCCTAACTTCGAGGTCTAGTCACGACACACTCGCTATTAGGAAGTATTTTACCGATTGCATAATTAATATTCTCAATATAAACAAAACCGCAATGACTATCTAAGTGTATGCCACAGAGTTATGTGTCTTTGGTTTATATCGTTATATTGTGTTAATTTATAAATAAACTCGATAATATTTCATATTGTGTCTTTGTTAACCTTACGTTCCATGTTATAACAATACAGAACTCAGTTGTCATAATTATTTGATCAACTATGCCATTTTTGAAAACGCCTCAAATCAACATATGTCATAACATCAATCGGCAAACCTCGGGTGCATCCGTTAGTCTCATTCAAACCTCGGCTGTACTACGGTCGTTGATATGTGTCCACACTGCATTTCTTCGCCGGAATAAGACGCTTAACTCAGTGTAGTGTACTCAAAAGTACTATTTATAGGAAAAGCAACCTTTCAAGAATGCAATCCATGTAACACATTTTAAGCTCGTATGAACATTGATTGTATAGCGCATCTCCGTTGTATGGTCGTCAAGGAGATTTTTAAATTATTTATTTGAAATTTTCAAAAGTAGTTCCAATGGCAGCTTCTGTTATACGGACGAGGTTAGATGACGTTCACGAAGTACACGGAAACGGCCGAAGTTGCGACCGACGAGTGGTCATAACATATTATGATCCACAACATCTGATCCAGGGACTTACAAATATACTATAGCTAGTGTATAATTATTTACCTACATACATGTACTTGAATCGATAGATTTTAAAAGTAAACATCAACTGTAGATAACATGAATTTTAATCTTTGAAATTTGAAATAATGATAATTATTTTATCGGGTATGTAAGATATTTTAAACATTTACTCCAACATACCTTTCCTTATTTGATTACCTAAGAATCGTACTACAATGTACAAATCGATTGATAATATAGGATGGGATGGGATGGTGGGTAAACGTACGCGGGAAGTGTTTTTGTATCATGCATTTAGTGTGAAATTATCAGAATCATTTTCAAGGAAACAGCACCCGGATTTGGTATGGCTGGGTAGCTTTATTCTACCTAAACATGTTTTTAACCTTTTACTGAGACTAGCATCTTAAGCTGATTATTTTACTATTGCTCTCATATCCTAAATGTATATATGAAACTACGCATGCAAAATGTAAAAACAAACCAAATTTATCGTGCTTTCTATGAACAATTGTAAAAATTAGAAGACGATGGCGAGAGTAACTTTTACCAGATATATTTGAATATTGAAAGATATTTGGATGAAACGTCTCTTCCGTAATTTTTCAGTTATACTGCAACCTTAGACCAAGAAGGAAATTCATAGTAATAGGACAGGAAATAAAGTGCGAACAGACAGTAAAGTAGAGAAATAGGAATAGCACAGGAAGTAGTTAGAAGTCATGTAATGGCGTTGCCGCCTACCTTTCTTGAATGTTATAGGAATATATGTCTTTCCAGGGCGTCAGCAATCTCTGTGTTTGCGACCTCCATCTAAGCGTCTCCTCTGAACGACCTTTGAATCTTTATCTGGTCGCTATCTTTCAACTGTCTTACTTGAGTGACTCAATGATGAACATTAGCTCCAAACAGCATAGTTTCTAGGCCAACATGGCACTAAATCCCAACCCTTTCCTTCCCAACTTCCACCATGAAAAGGTGACAAGCAAGGGAGAACACACACAACACTTTTGAATTCAAGTAAGTATGAAACCCTTTGGTCCATAGCCCATAAGTTGTTGGAAAATCATTTTTATGTGTTCTGTAACAAAATAGCGAAGTGGCACTCATTTATACACAAACAAAAAGTTAACATTGTCGGTGTTGGCGTTCGGTGGGGAGAGGAGGGGGAGGGGGGGGGGGGGTTGGTTGTCACTGTAAGTCAATAGTGTAAACAAAATTCCTAAACGACCGGAAGGAGACTATGAAGGTTGACATTAAGGTAGGTTCATGATTTCAGGGATTGTTTTTAAAGACGTGTTTACACATTCTTAGATCTTAGATAACAGACACCACGATCTGTCCTCTCAAAAAACATATGACGGCGTTACGTAACCAATTAAAATTAAAATCAATCAGAAAATGCAAATAAATCCTATGTAATGAATCACTCGGTCTAACAGACATTTCCAAGGAGTTAAAAAAAAATACTCGAAGTCTACGTGCAAAATTTATGAGAGAAATCTAGAAAAAAATTTAGTATCTTAATGGACTGCTCTTGTTAAGTTCCAACATGCAATAACAACGTCAATATATTTTGTCATAATTGTTTTTCTATTTTTTATTTATTTATTTATTTATTTATTTTTTTATTTATTTATTTATTTATTTATTTATTTATTTATTTATTTATTTATTTATTTATTTATTTATTTATTTATTTATTCATTCATTCATTCATTCATTCATTCATTCATTCATTCATTCATTTATTTATTTATTTATTTATTTATTGACGTGTTATCTTTTGACGACAGTCCAGCATGAACGTGGCAAAATAGTTAAAAAGTTAAGGAACGAGCGTGTTTCTATTAGATAAATTGTATCAGGTTTAAAGCACACATTGTATTTAGTATAAGATGTTGTCCATAAGTGAAGCCCAATTACAAATCTATACAAACACGTCTCATATACACATCATTTTTGATAAAACAAACATGAAATGTACGGATGAGATTTAGGTGTCCTTGTATGATAGCACGAGACTTAAACCAGCAGAAGATTGATAGAAGTTAGCGCGCGCAGCGTGTCGCTTATGTATAAGAAGATCTATATCTTGCGATAACATTTAATGATAGTTGTATTTTTACTCGGAACTTAATAATTTACACGTTACCAAATGAGCAGATATGCAGGTAAGATATTGAAACGGTTAAAACAAGAACTTTAATATAAGAATGAAATTATTCTATATTTTAAACTTTTTTCAAATTTTGAAATTTCAGTTTTATTTTAAGACATTTCAAACACGTTTATCTGACCGTACTATCTAGGATTTAACATTAATGTGCTAGATTGTCTTGTAAGGTCAATGTTGAGTGTGCTGTGTATATTTAAATAAGACAGCGTTTAAAATCTCTAACGGTATATCTTCATTTGATTAATTAATGAGACACGATTCTGAAATGCAGTTTTCATATATAAAACATGATAGATTATTAAAAAACAAGTCTTTGTTATTAAAACTTTTATTGTAAAATTATTGAACCTTGTCATCTTAAAAATTATTCGAAAACAAAGTAAAGAAAAAAAGTATATTTCAAACGAAAAAGGTTCGATTCTAAAAACATCCATGAAGATCATTGCTTACTTAGGTTTGTTACACGCAACTCAAGTATATCTATAGATATAGATGTATTCTTTATAAACTTTTCAGACAAAAAGCGATTCAAAATTCATAAAAAAGGATGCAATAAATGGTCAATACTCATGAAACCTCTAAAACAATTGTATAAGAATCTAAACTATATTCAACGATTAATGCATATTATCAAAATGAACCTGAAGTAAGATGTTTTAAACATGGGCAAATAAAACGAATTACTTCTGCACTTTAAACAAAATAACAAGGTGAAATCGTGTAGCAGGGAACAATAACATTAGCCTTTATTTAAGTGTTTTGCTCGTGTTTGCTCAGTACTTGTACACTTCCCGTTTGACTCGAATCGTGTTGTCTTAAAACGTAATTTTATCTTTAAAATTGACAGATGTGCGCGAGAGACCGACTGTTTGTCATTGGTATTTTTAGGAACACCTCTCCTGGAAAATTCCCAATGCTATCTTTAAAGGGACATGTTGAGTCATCGCTTATCATTCTACTGAATTTTTCCGTCAACATATGAAAAAGACGAGAATTAAATATTTAGATTAACCATGTTTATATCAAAATGTTGACTGTATGTGTTGAATTGATAGCACACACAGTTGTTAACTCGTCCAGAAAGATGAATTCGATTCGACCTGATGTTCAAAAAAAAAAAAGATTTTATCACCGAATACCTCAGATATAATAAGACTTAAAACTTCAATATTAACCAGTAACACATAATAAAAAAAACACTAGATATTGTTAACCTGTTCAAAAACAGTTTGTGAAGGGCCCCATGTGTTGAGAAAATTAACTTTTATAGAGATATATATATCAAATAACATAATATCAGAGTTTGTTTTCAAGCCTTTTGTTCTTAAGATCGATAATTTTAGGATATTTTTAAGCTGGTACTGCTATAAAGATCGATGAAAAAATATAAACATTGATCGACAATCATGTTAACGTGAACACTGAATGTTTACACATTAAATCAAAACAAAATCATGACATCAATTAATTGAAAAAGTTCTAAATATATTAAGGCAACATTTTCATTGCTGCCATATAAAAAAATGATGGCTCTTATTACACTACTAATAAGTGTATCTCTTAACAATTTTATTACATCTCAAAAGCAAATATTAAGTTTTACGTGATGTAAAAAGGTATAAAGGATCTGTAATGAGTTTCCATTTCATATGGGATTTATGAAACGAGTCATGAATTTTTTTTGATTTTAGGGAGCCTTGGTTGAAATTGACAACTTCTGTTTCGGTCGTCGTACAATTTAAAGCGATGTTGTAAATCGAAGGCACATTTTATTCAACCGTTCAAATTCCTAAATTCGTGGAAAATATTAAAAGAAAAAAAAAAAAAAAAAAAAAAAAAAAAAAAAAAAGGGAAAAATAACCCGGGTCTGAACATAGAGATAACAAAAGTAATAGAACTAAATATTTATTTATATGAACATGAAAATAACTTATACACCAGGAACACTTACAGGTTGTTTTAGGAACACTTACAGGTTGTTTTTAGGAACACTTACAGGTTGTTTTTAGGAACACTTACAGGTTGTTTTTAGGAACACTTACAGGGTTTTTTTAGGAACACTTACAGGTTGTTTGTTTTCTAAAATAATTATTAGGGTTAAGCGCAACTTCAACACGTGCCTAGGTCATAAAGAGACGATGCCTGTTAATAGCGCAATCTCACGCCACAGACACATTGACATGATACGTCATTCGGTCATACTATCCTGACGCCGAGCCAACAGGTCCTTCTCCTATCAATAAATGCTGAGCGCCAAGAAGGGGCGAGAAATTACCTAGGTTCCAACGTCTTATATGTGGCGCCGCCTGTGGTCGAATCCTCGATCTATCGCACACGAAACGAATGGTCTTACATCCACACTACTGCGGTGGTATGAACAAGCTTATGGGGTTTTTTTAATTGGGTTTTACGTCCCAAAGCTTATGTTTAGATCATATCGAGACGGTGTCTGCTTGTTACAGTGCACACTTATGGCGACTTTATAGTGCGGTATCACTGAAATATCGCGCCGTTAACACATTAACAAGATACTTCACTCGGTCAAATTATCCTGACACCGAGCAAACCAGTCCCCCTCGTACCCAGTAATGCTGGGCGCTTAGCAGGGAGCAAGCAGATTGCCTATTGTTAAGTCTTAGGTTTTGACCCGACCGGGATTCGACCCCATCCATGACCGTGGGTTCTAGCACCAGTCTATCAGCTACCTTAACCACTGGGCCGCCGCGCTGGTATAAACAAACTTCAAATAACTTGATAGAACATGGGTTGGATAGGGGAGTTGATTAGTTTTGCTTACATTTAGCAATCATGTGTATTTTAATTAAAAACAAAAAGGTTTTTGCTTTTTAAATCACAGGTCATTTTGAGTAAATCTCCTACTGTTTTACAGTGACTAGCAAAGATCACTTTTAATCAGTTTATATTCGATTGACCACAATGCAATACTATTTACACTTTAATTCAATTTGATTTTTCTTTTTTAGCCAGACGGCGGTTTCAGGACCGTGGGACCCAGGGGACACAGACAGACATGTACGATGTTTCTGTCTGGGTTACAACACAGTCCCGTGATACGGGCATGTACATGGATGAGAAAGAGAGAAAAGCAAACCATAAGAAGAAACGAAGCAAGTCTAAAGAGGTTGGGTTGTTACTTGGCGGTTCTCTAGTCATGCAGAGTGTTATCGGTGAGTTTTTACTTAACTTTGTGCTGTTCAATTAAATTCATTCTCTGACAACCAGAGCGTTGGCCCCGTGATTAGGGCCTTCGCTTCGTGCTGGTATACTGGTGCCATGATCCACGGTTGTTGGATCGAATCCCGGTCGGGTCAAAACCTAAGACTTTAAAATTAGACAATCTTCTCACACCCTGCTAAGCGCCCAGCATCACTGGGTAGGAGGAGGTTTGGTTGGCTCGGTGTCAGGATAATGTGACCGAGTGAAGTACCATGTCAATGTGTCTGTGGTTTCAGTGAAACAGCACGATAGAGTCGCCATAAGTGCGCACTGTCGCAATCAGACATGATATGACCTATACATGAGTTAAAAGGACACTAAACCTCAATAAACAAACAAACTAATCATTCTCTGACTAATGAGAATCTACTACTCCTTTGTGTAACTATTCGTAGTTGTTGGCTGTGTTGGAAAATGGTTAACTACCCGTTCAGTCATACGTTGAAATCTAAAACGTTCGGCGTTGTGTTAGATGCATACGAGTAGAAGGTATTGGCAGGTGCAGTTGGTAATGGAAAGTCCCGCGGTCTAACATACATTTATCAAACATTGATCAATCTTTTAAACCAAATAAAACAATGATCAGTCTTTGTTCTTGTAGAAATACAAAAAAAAAACATATAAAACGAAACAATAACAAGTTTATCGTTTATCATTACTTGACTGTTTACTTTTTAGAGATAAAAGAATACTTGTAACTCTTATCTATCTATGTATTGGCCACTAAACATGTCAAAACTAAAGGTCAATTGTAACGTTCCCAGGACACGTACAGACATATCATATCTAAACACTGCATCATGTAAAAGCTGCACACATTAACACAGAACTCGATATACTCAATTTATAGTATACAGACAGCATGGCTGGTCACTCAAGCGATCATGATTACAAAAAAAGAATCATGATAACAATTTCGAGTGAAGATAGAATAAAATTGTCCATGAATAATTAAAACATTTTGATTGTTTGATTAGGGCTAACCGTCACTTCCGGCATATTTTACTGATATCGCGAAGAAAGGTCAAAATAGAGAAGCGGCGATATAAACTGAAAACCAATAGAAACCGGATACATATAAGCACATGGTGAATAATGAGTCCATGAAACAGCGTTTCCGTCTACTTTATATTAAACTTCACACTGTCACAGAGAGGACACATTACATAATAAATATTTGTTTCCTTTATTATGTTTATTGTATCTCATGTATGTTTTAGGTATTTGGTTGGTCGGGGAGGAATTGGCAAATCAACCTTTGTTTTTTAAAGATAGAAATATATAGAGCTTGTGACATTCCTTACAATTGTGGCATGCTCCAAAAGTACGCGCTTATGGTTCATCTGTGGGAGATTTTGGTCTTACTCAGAAAAACGTTTATCATAAACGACGTTTTATTATGCACCTCTCTGCAAGCGTTTATGTTATTTAGATTGTTTACCCGCATACCTTAGAATTGGCATTCGAAATTGAAAATGACATGATCTGATTAACCTAAAATTAATTCGTTATATTTAAATAAATGTTACATCTTTTCATAGGCGATAATTTGCCGTTTAGTGATCCCTGGTAACGATTGTCAACCGGGGCGATTGCCAGCAATTCTTCCTCGTGATAACCATAACAAATTTCTATTTCTAATGAATGCAATATTGAAATAATATCATATGACACAAAATTAAGCTAAATGAGGAACATATCAGGAAATTTATCATCTATTTTATAATTAACTTTGTCTTAATTTAAAATTATAGGTTTTATTCACATATAAATAATAAAACGAGAATCTTTAAATATTGCTGCATCGATGCTTCTATTTTTCAGGTCCTGGAATCTTTACCTCGCCCAAACTAGTGACTCAGGGGACGGGGTCTATAGGGCTGAACTTAGTCATATGGGTCCTTTGTGGTGTATTTACCACAATGGGTAAGTATTTTAATATGATAAATAGACGGTTTCATTTTAAATCTAGAAGTCTTAGATGTGTGCTTCTAGTTAATAAATGTATATTCGGTTATTTATACCCGCACTTTTCGAAGAAAAACTAAGTAAAACTAATTGAAACTGTTAAAAGGACAGGGTTTTTGAGAATAAACTCTTGTCAGAAGAACTCCTCCTTGACGGATATAGGAATTTCAACAAAACTTGGTAGGATATTAGAGTGTAGATACGCATATCAGTTTCGGTTTTTTGATTTGCGCAATTTTTTTTAGGAAAAACTGACAAAATTGTCCAAAAAACTTTCTTAAAAATATTTTTTTCTTTTTAATATTTGGGATGCAGTTTCGT
>JAUMGZ010140979.1:0-29367 GCA_032359645.1 Pododesmus macrochisma
CACACAGACAACAGCTAACAGAACAAGAGACACTAACATGGACTGACAACCGGCAAGTTTTGTATGACAGTGTACAAATACACCGAGAGAACGGCTAACAGAACTAAAGACTAGCATAGACTGACAGCCAAGTTTTGTATGACAGTGTAAAAAATACACACAGAGAACAGCTAACTGAACTAGAGTCTAACATGGCTCAACAACCAAGTTTTGTATGACAATTTACAAAATACACAGAGAACAGCTAACAGAATTAGTGACTAACATGGACCGACTACCAAGTTTTGTATGACAATGTACAAATTACACAAAGAGAACAGCTAACAGAACTAGTGACTAATATGGACCGACAACCAAGCTTTGAATGACAATGGGAAAAATTACACACAGAGAACAGCTAACAGAACTAGAGACTTACATGGACCGACAACCAAGTTTTGTATGACAATGTACAACATACACACAGAGAACAGCTAACTGAACTAGAGTCTAACATGGCCTAACAACCAAGTTTTGTATGACAATGTACAAAATACACAGAGAACAGCTAACAGAATTAGTGACTAACATGGACCGACAACCAAGTTGTGTATGACAATGTACAAATTACACACAGAGAACAGCTAACTGAACTAGAGTCTAACACAGACCGACAACCAAGTTGTGTATGACAATGTACAAAATACACAGTGAACAGCTAACAAAATAAGTGACTAACACGGACCGACAACCAAGTTGTGTATGACAATGTATAAAATACACAGTGAACAGCTAACAAAATAAGTGACTAACACGGACCGACAACCAAGTTTTGTATGACAATGTACAAAATATACACAGAGAACAGCTAACAGAACTAAAGACTAGCATGGACCAACAACAAAGTTTTGTATGACAATGTACAAATTACACACAGAGAACAGCTAACAGAACTAAAGACTAGCATGGACCGACAACCAAGTTTTGTATGACAATGTACAAATTACACACAGAGAACAGCTAACAGAACTAAAGACTAGCATGGACCGACAACAAAGTTTTGTATGACAATGTACAAATTACACACAGAGAACAGCTAACAGAACTAGAGACTAGCATGGACCGACAACCAAGCTTTGAATGACAATCGGAAAAATTACACACAGGAAACGGAGGAGAGTACTACTGACAAACGCATGGAAGAACAAAGTTAAACGTGTAAATTTACCTCCAAATATCAAACAGAAGTATGCTCATAAAATGTCATAACATCGGAACATTCTTCCATTTCTAGTACACAACATTTTAGAACTTTTATGGCTAAAAAATTAATGAAGAAACCAAATACAATTTGACCAGTATTTTTTATTCTTTATCAACCACATCTATAAAACGATGCAGGTTAAAAACAAATACATAAATTTAATGACTGGAAAACATCTACACACAAAATGACGTTGATTTATGAATATCATTAACAACTGTTCACGTGACAATAACAACACATATACAAAACTAGAGTTAATGTTCCTTGTCATTTCGCTCACTAGCGACACCAAGTGGGTGAAATCAGAAAGGACGAGAACTCTAGTTCATTTATATATAATATATGAATGTTTCTTGTAGTTCCCATCAAATCAATGACAAGTTTGCGATTTATTACAAAGATACAACTTAAAATAGTAACATATAATAGTAAACATGAACCACAATAATGTCGAGGACTTTGTTTCACATTCGTTCTATAAGATCAGACATTGCATACTGTTCACACTTTCTCGTCGTTCATTCTGGGACTTTTTAATAAATTAATAAAACTAAGAATTGCTATATAAATATGTAAGTCAATCGGGTAAGCGCACCACGAGTAATAAGAAATGACATGTTTCTCGGTAGAACTGAACTTGCTACAACTTCACCTCAGTCGTATAACAGGAAACTTATTTTTCATTTGCATCGTAGACATTGCAAGAACAGATTCTTTTAAGGTTATGAGTCAGATTTAATGATTTTGCTGAATGCTAAGTAAAATAGCTCCGATTCGGTTCAAAACAAAGGATTCGTGAATAGTTGTCATTGCGTGTTCTGGAGCATTCTGTACGCACCACTACAGCATCAAAGGTTGTCACTGTTGGTCTCTAAGGTGAATACGTTGAAATTTTCTTAAGAATCCATAATAACGTTGACAATGTTGAACGCTGAGGCTTAACAAACGCTAAAGCATTCATCACCGTTTATAAGAATGTTGTCAAACACATGGAGACGCCATCAACACAACAGCAGAGTATTCCCTTGAGTATTGGCTCTTCTGTCCGTTCCTGTCATAGACTTTACACGGAGTGTTCTCTGTGTAACGACTGCTGCAGTTGTTTTACTACTACATTTCTATTGGGGTGCAAATTTAGCAATGACCTGATATGGTATTTGTTATCAATGTGTGTCTACATGTGGGTAATGAAGATAGATAGGTAGATAAAAGTATCTTCTTTCACAACGGTCACAACAAAGTCATTAATAATGTTTAAAAATGGAATGGCGGTTTATTAGAAATGGGACAGCCGGAAATCGTCACGCCGATGACGTCATTGTCACCACGCTTCTGTTGCCATTTCCGGGTGAGGGTGAGACAGTGAGGTAAAAGAGTTCGCTAGTGACCTTCCAGGTCCATTTGGTCCAAAGTCGTGACTATGAAGGGGCATGGAATCTGGTGATGAAGAAGCGGGTAGCATGTCATTTGGCAGGAATTGACCTTCTGGGCCGAGATTACCTGCAAATACATAAATCAAAGTTGCCATTATTTAAAATGTCGAGTATCTAACATTGTACAATATAAACAAAAAGGTTAATAATTTTTAAAAGTTTATCATTCAGGAAAATAAACAATTTGTGAATGACAAAACAACATCATATTGACAGAATAGCAAACTACTGATTTATTGTTTGTTAAAATGATTCTTTAATATAAATCAAAATGCACTCTCCCGTTGCGTTATTCCATAACACAAGTTATTGATGACAACTTGATCGCTAAAATAACCATGTCCTTTTACAGAACATGAACGTGTGTGTTATGGGAGCTCTGTGTATTATGATTTATACATTATTCTGTTAAATGTATATTCCCTTTTCTGTTATTGACTCCATTTGTCACATAATTAATAAACCGTAATGTTTGCCTTCACATTAGAGAGCGATGCTGGAATTATTGATAAAGTCTTAATGTATTCCAAGTCTCTCTTGATGTGCTTGAACATTATACGACCCGATCCGTGTTTTTTGTTTTACGCTCTTTAAGTGACTCGATGTTAATAGTGTCAATTGAGTGTTTCTACGACAATACCCTGTTCATTGGCCTTTAGTTTTAACATGGCTAAATGTACGGTTTTTTGTTTACCTTTTTTGCACTAAAATATAATAATGTGGAAGTCGCAGATAGAATCATTTGTTATCTAACAGGCACGTTTATATATCTGATGCAATACAAGCGCTATTTATGTAGATTAAAATAAGTTAATCTCTCTCTCTCTCTCTCTCTCTCTGTTGGCTAAATATATGTTTCTCTGTGAGTAATTGGACCCATGTTCTCAGTGATTTTTGTATTCGATTTCAACTCACTACCCCCTCTCTCTCTCTCCCTCAGCTTTGTCATATAGGCGTTTGATTCAACTGTGAAACATCCATATGTAGAAGTTACACTTCAGCTTTTATAGGAATAACAGTGGTAGCAACATTAAATAATATCTCAAGTTTTTTCCATGTAACAAACACGCTTAATGGAGTAGAACGACAACGGGGTCCACACGTACGTGTACACCTGTGTAAGGTGAAACTAGGAATATGGACGGATCATGTATATGGTTCAGTCAAGCTGTGTAAATGAAAGAGAATAAGCAGGAAGTTTAACTCGGATTTTGTAAAGTGTCTTTGTACATTTCCAAAGCGTATATAGAGCATTTTATGAAACTGTGATATTCAAATATTTAAAGAAACATTTGCCATCGGTCAATAGTTTTTTGGTTGTTTAAGTCTTATAGACTGTTTAGTGAATTGTTCTATGTGAAATCAATGTTTCTGTCTATTCTGACGGCTTTATCTGTTGTGAAAGATTTTTCATGAGCATAAGTGTTTTACAATGCTGCGTTTTAGGCGATGTTTTGTATTTGTTTCAGTTTTGATAGAAGAATCTTTAGGATATTTTGACACCGACCCATTGTTGATAGAAACAAAGGAAAGACTGGGTTGTGTTTCTAACATCTATTAATTCTCGATTTAATGACGATGTGAGATTGTGTGATAGTAAAATACGGAAATAAAGCTAACCCCAGGAGAATAGCTGTGTCTCGATCGATTGCCTCCCCCTTATCTCATTCGGAACAACGTCTTTATCTCCGAGTAGAAGGAGAACAGACGAGCCGAGAATGCAATTTCCAATTTGGCTTAGTGAGATAAAGTATTCGTCAATGGACGAACAACGTAATTAAAGACCGCCTTGTCGTGGTCTACATAGGCGACTCGTCGTTGGTCAAGAAATAGAGGGTTTACGGGAACAGGTCGGTGGTCAGTTACGGTAAGGAAAAGGGGTTTACATAGACAAGTCGGTGGTCAGTAACGGTAAGGAAAGGGGTTTTACATAGACAAGTCGTTGGTCAATCCCAGTAAGAAATAGAGGATTTACGGGAACAAGTCGGTGGTCAGTTACGATAAGGAAAAGGGGTTTACATGAGAAAGTTGGTGGTCAGTTACGGTAAGGAAAATGAGGTTAAAATTGGCAAGTTGTTGGTCAGTTACGGTAAAGAAAAGAGGTTTACACGGGCAAGCTAGCGGTCGATCACAACTAGAAAGAGGTCAACACTGCCAATTTTAAAAATTTGTGAACATGGATATTTGTGTCTTGGATTATAAGGAGTGTAATAGATATATGAAATAAAAGTATTTTGTTGGACGTGTTTGTATTTCAAAAGTTACAACGAGGTTTAATAAGAGGGCATCACCTGAAGTAAGATCAGACACTCTTAAATGGAATATTCTTATTGTATGGTATAACTTAAATACATATAGATACATATATATAACCTCAATGTGACATGCTGTTTTTAACAGGCGCCTGTGCATTCTTGTCAATCGGAAGGAAAAAAATGAAATTAACTCCATTTTCTATTAAACGTATTCCTTTAAATTAAAGTAGATTCAATTCTGTCGTTTTATTGGTTGTTTCATTGTTGGTTATTTTAAGTGAAGATTGTTGGCGAGAAAATCAATAAACGCTTCCGTATTTTATGAGCTAGTTTCAAAGTTCAATTTACATAAATGCTTATTTGTGTATCTCGCCGGTGCATAAAAATGGTAAATACAATTTCACTTGATCGTAAATAGGCAATCATGTTTGTCGACATGTAAGTAAAGGGTGTATTTTAACCGTATCACTGGATGTATTTATAAATACTAGGCATGTCAAGAAGATTCACTTTTGATTAGACATTTTATGTTTTTGTTGTTGTGTTATGTAGTCTGTCTGTTACTACAGCTGTGATGACTGAATCTTACAAAGATTTTGGAGAAACATTAAGAAACTGAACTTGCTTTTAAAACTCACTTTAGGTCTCACTTTGCAAATGAAATACTGCAAGCGACTTCTTTATTGCGTTTAATTCAATATTACTTTGAATTTAATAATAAACATTTCCAATATCTAACGTATGTGTGTAGATACAAGGTACAGGAATTAACAATAAAATGCACGTGCAGAAATTAAACAATGTTATTTATAAAATATATCTTTAGTGTATTTAAAACGAAAATTCCCCTAGACTCTTCTAATGAATGGATTAACAACCAACGTGTGAAGTCATCATACACAAATAATTAGTTAGGTTGTCTAACAATTCTCATTATGATTAACAAGTTTGCATACATCATATATTTAAAAACACCAAGTAAAAATGTTGTACGAATCATGATGTATAGATATTACAACATTTTTAAAATGGCCGTCATGACGGTCATCGTAGAAACACCTGACGATCAATATGTTTATGCAGGAACATTTAGACATCGAATGTCACTCATCTAAAGTAATTTTAAGTATCTATCTTCTTCAATGTAAGAGAAATTAAGAAAAGAAAATTTCGTGAAAAAATAATCAAGATGACCACAAATTGACCCACTTAAAAAAATTACATGTATACGTTTCAAAGTTTTGAGCTGAAACATGCCCAATACTACTCAGGTAAGCAATCTAGGGGATTTTATTCCTAAAATATTAAAGTTCAAGTGTTCGCAACAAAATATTTAAGCATATCAATTATTTGAAAATCCGATATTAAAAGCCTGTTCGTTTCATGAGATATAAATAAATGGCCGCCATGGCAGCCATCTTGGAAATCTGACGAACACAAATTTTGGTTATAACCAACAACAGGTCAAAGTACAGTATGACATATTGCATTACACTATATGTGACATTTACGGAGAATTAGCGAAAGACAACACAATGAACGATTGACACAGATTTATATCTAAATCTATTGTGTTTAATATAAGTAAAGATGAAAGAATAAAGCTACACCATTTTCCTAAGAGTATTTTAAAGAATCATTGAATATGCTTACCATTGTGATGAAGTGGTTGTTCTAGGTTCAATGGCGGCGTGCCACGTGACGTCGGAGGAAGGAAGTTCATATTCCCACCTTCCCCTCCTGGGAAGAAATCTCCGTAGCCTTGGTAACCAGGGTAGAATTCTTGTCCATTATCTGAAGAGAGAAAAATCCTAATTAGGGACAAATTCAACAATCTTTCAGTAGCATTAAGGAAGAATGAAACTTCAATCATAGGGACTGACAACAAAGGCAAACGCTACAAACCTTTATTGCAATAAATAACAACAAAAACATCACAAAAATATGCGAGGGCAGTCCGCCACCACGGAACTGCTAAGGAAGTTCATTAAAAAACACATACATACAAATAAATCAATTCCGAAGATAAGTTCAGATAAATGCGTATCGTCATGCCAAAAGCATTCATTTATAAATATTAGTGTTGATTTTAAACATTTCATATCATAGATTTACAATTCGCATGTGATTTCGTTGAAGTGCACGTGCGTTCAATTAAACTACAGGTACCGTTACAATAACGGAATCATTTTTACGTTATATATTGTATTGTAATGATATATTTTCAACATGTTTTCAACCATGATATTCCGGCGTTATTTATTGTATATAGATGTATTAATCCGTAGAAAACATCAAGGTTGTTCATTTCAATATGTTTAACATATGCTTTGAATAAGATAATAGTTACTAATGACTAAAGAAAACAATATATACTTGAATATCTAACACAAAATGGAGCAGTTATCAAATTTTCAACATCTTGCTGAGCGAACAAAAAACAATTAGGAAAAGGGAAAACAATTATGTGTTTTCGACAACAAGAGAGGTAACACTTCCTGTGAAAAAGGTGAGAATGATTTCAACATTTAGCAATAAAATAGAAAAATAATGTGTGATAAAATTAAAGTCAGATCAGACAAGCAGATCTTTATTAAAGAAACTGTTTGAATGGAATTATTTCTAAAACATACAAAATTTCGACAGTAATGATAAAGTGCTTTTCTCAGTACTATAACCTTGTCATAAAGTGATCTAGTTGTTAAAACGTGCCATTTATCTGGAGCAGTCAATCATCACTGTTCAACATTCAAAGCTAAATTATCTATAAGATGGCGATGGAATTGGCGATACACAGAACTCTTTCATCCGAGTTGTGCTATCTTATCTCAGAGTATTCAAAACCGACGACAGATGGCTCCACCTTACTGAAGTTACGACAACCACAAATGCACAACTATCCTATACATGTTCAACATTCAAAATCACTATACATACGCACGGATATATCTAATCCTTGTTATTATTTAGAGCTTAATGATGAAAATATGTCATGAAATAAAACATCACCATACATGTTTATATGAATGTTTAGAATTTGGCCAAAGCGTTTTTCCTTTTGTGTGCTTTATTACATGTTAATATTATTTGAATGTGAAACACTGAATGACCATGTGTCGTAAATATTATGAATGTATAGAAGTTGGCCAAAGCGTTTGTCCTATTGTGTGCTTTATTACATGTTAATATTATTTGAATGTGAAATACTGGATGACCATGTGTCGTAAATATCGATATAGTTCTAATATAACCATAAACTATAACAACACGGTCATATCAGTCTGAAGCTAAAGAACCTACATTACAATGTATTTACATAAAGTACATGGAACCTCTTACATATATAACATAACAACCCAGATCTACATAGGATTTACAATTCTATACGCCTCTGTGGGTCCCTACAGTACACAAAATGCTCGGATCTTTCATCACCTAATGTTTGTAAAGAATGGGGGTTGAGAAATCTCAGGTTTGACTTCTGTTTTATAAGCACATGTGATCCATCACTGTCCCAGTACCATACTTATATATGCTGTATACACAAATGCATTGTATCAACTCCAAGGAGTGAAAAGGCGGCCGAATAGAAATCTTAGACAATATTTGTAACATAACTCGTTAAAACTGGATAATGTATCGGGTTCGTTTGTTTGTAATAAACGCATACTGATTTAAATTTTAATGGTTGTTTACACAATAGATTTTAGAAAAAGAAAGGTCCAGTTCTGCTAACTGACCACATGCTGGGATACACTTCATTGGTAGCTTCATTAATACACAGAGATATGAAGTCAAATGTTCCAATAAAAATATTTTAAACTCGAGTTAAATAAGGAAGATGACTAAAAAACAATATTGTGAAAACGCCTGAAGAAACGGAGACACCGTTCCAGTGGTGTGTTTCATTGTTCCTTTGTTTGAATATTTGATAGAAATAAAAAGAAGAGTTGTTTTGACTATGATTCATTGTTCTGTAATGTCCTTACAATGACGAGTGAATAGAATTGCTTGTGTGCCTTCGTTAGCGTCTAAGTTGTATCGCTGAAATTTTAAAGTGTCATATTCCTATGAATGTGTTCTTTTTTCAATTATTAATAATCAGTGTCGTTAACCGTTATGTTATAGAAATTTATGTATAGCGATTTTCTAAAATTCATGTCAGTTCCAAGACGTCGATACATAGAGCGTTTGTTCTTGCAGTTAAACTTCCCATTGGTCACGGTTCAATGACTCGTAAAACAGTGAGTAAGAAATGCGCGTACGCAATTTTATGAGGAACTTGTTATTTATGACTTAGATATATTCTATCTGGAGAATTTACATGCTTTCTGTGTGTCACATTGTAACTTCAAACAGCCAGAGGAGCGTGCTGTAGTCAACGTTATTGTAAACTATTAGAAGATTATAAAATATTCACTGCGGTATGGCGACTTAGTCCGGAAACGTGACACTCGATCGGTGTCAGGAGAACTCTTGGACGCTTCAGAATTCGACGTGGTCTAAGCTTGGAGTCTTTGATGCCAAAGATCAACACGCGTGAATGACAAAATGGCCCCGTGAATTCTTCTTTGAGATATAGTTTATTTATGTGTGATGCATGTTGGTTTAAAAGTACACGATACATCATCAAAGTGGGTGTACTCTACGTATATCGCCCTAACCATAATAACTAATATATTACCAGGACAGATCTCTGGATAAAACAACACAACCACCACTATAATATATTTTTTTTTAATTACAGGATAGTTTGAGTTTTGCTGGTTCTTTCTTTCTATTTTTTTCAAAAACAATAATTTCGGGACGAGAGTTCAATACAATTCAATATACTATCTTGCCTTGGGTGTGTATACGAGATTAAAATGCACACGTTGAAAAATCTTATACTGACCAAAATGCAAAATGCAATACATTAGCATGAATAAAAATTTAACTGAAGTTAATTTAGATATTGTTTTTAATATATATTAAATCTATCAGTAAAAACTTAGAAAAAAGAGATAATAACATGATAACCACAACGAAGTTATCATCACCATGCATAGGGGAGGCACTAATAGAACTCGAACACAAGAGTCTGCGCAATCACTGTCAAATGGACCATTTCAGTGACAATGCTTGTTATACAACCTGGATAGACTTTGATGTATACATGGAAGACAATTTGGTGAAGCACCGGCAGATCTATACAGGAACGGTGTTATTTTATACTTTAGACGCGTCTATTAAAATAAAGCTGCAGATGCCAATAGCCCATGGGAGCTTGGTCCTGGCTCGAGCGAAGGATTACTGATATTAAAATGCATGGGTTTAGTAATCCATATAATCCAGGCTACTATTGCATCGCACAACGTCCCAATCAAATGTCGAATGGTTGATACAAAATCGTTAAAATATAGCCCCGGAATGTCTGTCTATGTAGACGAACAGCAATCCGTACTTATTCTCTGTGTTTCAATTCAACATTGTCTTTTGGGGAAATCAGTTGTCCGTTTGATGCCTCCGCTTAAGATATCTTATTGTGTTATATATATATATAAGTCTTTTCCAAATGCGGTTTTCTTTTCAAGAAACGGGGATGTGTTTGTTATTGAGGACATCTATAGTGTTAATAATAAAACTTTAGAATAAGGATTTTATGTAGTAAATTGTATCACAACTAGTCTTAAGAATACAAATTCTCAATAACTCTATAAAATAAAATGACAAACAACAGGATTACAAAAAAAAGTTAATTAATTTTACGCAAATTTTTAATACACATCGTGATGTTTAATTCCTTTTTTATCCCCTCCCCTCCCCAAAACCAAAAACATAGACTAAAGAGTCTATTAATATAGTTGTTTACCTGAGAAATAACCAAACCCAGGTCCGCCCATCATATCACCATCATCTAGTTCACTTGGCGACATTCCCGTCCGTAACGCACGCATTCTACGAGGGTTCCGGAAAAAATGGCGCCGAGCTCCAAGAGCGCTTAGTTGTTTCATTCGTCGTTCTTTCGACCGTCGGTTCTGGAACCATACCTGTGAATACAGAAACAACACACCGTCACATCACCTTGCATAATTACGTGTTAGAAATAGTAAATTAAATCATCATCTACATCACTATTTTTTTCTTTCATTTTTAATTCATAGACGATGATTCCAACTAGGCATCGTCAACCGAATACTTCCATTTGATAATGCTCAAACAAAGTTTTGTAGTTTTTATTCTAAAACTAACATGTTCTTTACCTTGCTGAACTATCATAAAAATCAAAACACTATCATCTGTCAAGTACACTTTACACGAGTGCTAGTTATTGCTTTTCTGTTTGTTGAATCTACTATCTCGGAATGATAAATAAAAAGAGTTTCGTGGGAAAACACACTCGGGCAACTTGGACAGTATAAAAACTATAATGTTTTCGAAATATTGCTTCAAATAGGAACTCGGAAAATCAACATAATTTTGAATTTATTCATTTAAAGAAATAGTACATAGGTTGTTTATATCTGGAGCATTCATATATTTCCTTATTATCTGTAAAAGTACACGTATTCAATGGACTGTATAGTATACTGTGTGTTTTACTTCGGGTGTGGTATTTTGTGTTTTTCTTATCATATTATGCACGTCAAACCACTAACAATAACCAATGAAAGGACTTATCAGCGGCCAGTCTCTCGGGCATACATTTTAAATCATGGCGAGGATTCAACATTTTGTCAGTTGGTTTGATGTGTCGTAAATGACTAGGATATGTTCGTGGCTCCTTCAAGATTCTTATCTCGTCATAGAAAATTCTATGTTTTTTTCAACTTGTTCTCAACAGTCGGAAACATATCAAAATATATTTAGTGGGCGTCGCGCACGTCAGTCAGATAGGTCGTTTCAAGTTCCCGTTTTGGGAAAAGTTCTCTGCAATTTTGAAATGTTGAATTTCCATTTAAATCATGCTTCACGTTTAAAGGCCTGTACGAGTGACAGTCGATTGACGGTTTGACCCGTTTTAAAATCAAAATTAACATTTAGAGTTGAAGGGATCACGTGTGTTACTGGTAACGATGAAAACTGTCGACAAACTTTTGTAAATGAATCCCTGCTAAAGATGCAGTATCTCTGCATTATAAGCAAACTCCGCTAGTATTACAAGATAACATCGCTTGGTGTTAAATTCTATTTGTTTACTTTTGTAACATATATGTTATAATAATTGGTGATCTATTACTCATGAAGAATGAAGTAACTTACTCTTGTAGACTTCGCGGCATCCGCGGAAAAACTTCCTAATCATATACATGTATATAAATATATCTTAATACTTTTCAGTATCGTGACATGTTTTTAAAAATCAAAATTCAGTTTGACAGGCTGCTTGAAGTTCGTGCAGGTCAACACGAGTATCAAGTTTGACCAGAGAGAGAGAGAGAGAGAGAGAGAGAGAGAGAGAGAGAGAGAGAGAGAGAGAGAGAGAGAGAGAGAGAGAGAGAGATGTTAAAAATTGATACAAATGGACTTAAAATACTTAAAAGATTAAAAAAGAGTAAAATCTATTAAAGAAATATTAAAAGAAAAGATAATTCTGTCGTGTTGAACTTTAAATAACAATGACAAAAAAACATGTTATGTTTCTATTTCCTGAAGTCATTCTACTTTAGTTTTGGTGAGATTGCGATCCTACAATATAAAGTGGGTGTTTATTTGTCAAGTTACTGCTTACTAGGGCGTCACTTTACTACGGATAATCAAATTATTACCTCACTTGGCAAATTAATCAAAAATATTAGTATGACAGTTAACGTTTCCCTATCACTATCGTTAGTCGTTTCTACAAACAAGACGGTGTCATGGCCACTTCTTGTTCATCACTAATAACCACATACTGGGATGACCGAAAAGGTCAATTTCTGTCTCAGTGGGGAACTACTTAGTGGTCATTATTGTCCAAGTGGACATTGTATATGTCCAAGTTTCAGTCAGACACAATAGATTTGATAGGATCAATAGTTATACTGACGAGAAAGCAGTGTTCGACCCATTACGATTGTGTCGTGGTCTCCTGTTTCGGTGGTCATTGTTGACCATGTTTACCTTTCTACAGAGATTTGTCGTCTAAGAGCCTTGCCGAGATCAAATGAGATTAAGTTGGAAAGAAAAACACAAAATAATTGTTATTGATAGTTTACTTTCGCTTTAAGGCAGGTGCGACCGTGCTCATAGAAATAGCAAATAAAAGGGGTATATATAAGTCATGAAAATAGCCCCGGGTAAGAAATTGTCCCTGCACAACGGTGTATTGTGGTCTTTTGTGTACTATCACGTATATAGCCATGCCGTATATACTAATACTTGAATTTGTGGTGTTAAAAGTACTTGTGAATGTTCTGTTAATAATCCAATAGGTATCATAACATTGTTACACAATATGTGTGAAAAATCTACAAAAGAGAATCACCTAAAAGGCCCATAAAATCTACCAAATTCTTTAATCGTCTTTGATCCTTGTTTTGTTTACGAAACGATTTATGTGCCACTCTGTATGTTTTTGGTGGTTACCATGGTTTCTATTTACTCTCCAATCTGCGGTTATGAACTTGACAGCGCCGTTTGTGACAACAATCAATAAATTAAATAATACGCATTGCCAAAGCTGGTCATTCAAATGTCCAAAGTTATAATCTGTGAATAATCACGCCAATGACGTCACGTTACCACATCACCAACGTAAACGTTTACGACATACATATTTATATACGACAACCGTATGGCATGCTTGTTATTATTTTTTAAAATACTATAAACGACTTTTGATAATTTTCACAGCATGGTTTTACCTTAATTTAAAAAGAACAATTCTCACTTAATGTGAGAAAATTACTAAAAGACGAGTTAGTTTCAAAGATATTTTCTACTGTGTAAATATTGTGTT
Organism: Pododesmus macrochisma; assembly: GCA_032359645.1. NCBI lineage: Eukaryota > Metazoa > Mollusca > Bivalvia > Pectinida > Anomiidae > Pododesmus > Pododesmus macrochisma. Next base: position 13,855 of record JAUMGZ010140979.1, read on the forward strand.
TTTATAATATAAAAAGGGAAAATATTTTTTAATTCAGTTAGGTTTTGAAACCCTCTAAAATTGCAACTGAAGAACTGCATTTACAACCCAAAGTAAATATGTTTGCGACTGTCCCATTTCTATCGGCTGAGTTTTTGTATATGTTTACTATGAAAAAGTGAATTAGCCAAATTGACCTGGGCATATAATGTATTCAATAATGTCATGTTAAAATAAGAAAACAGTACTTTGTGTGTGTCGCCATGTCGTTAATGATTCATATGTCAATCTCCGTAATTCCTCCGATTAATGATATGATAGGACAGATAAAACCCTAGTGTCAAAGACAACGACAAGTCCCTCGTGATTGGGGCGAAAAGTGAAAGTTTTGAAAGCTAATATATGAAACCCAGCGGAATTGAGGCACTCTAACACACCGGCTTGTCATCAAAATTGATATCAGTCTTGGTTGAATAGATTATTTTTGTTTATCCACATTAATGTCTTCTGTCTTTGGAGTTTAAGATAATACCATAAAATTTAGGAGACATCGATTAAATATAGAGCAACACTCCTAAGGGGGATGGCTTTGAACGTTATTACTAGACGCATCGTCAAAGACTAGGTCTCGAGATACTCCTAAGTATGCAATATTAAAGACCGGTTGCTTAGATGACGATGATCTCCTCTTCATTTCTCAAAAACAAATAGAGCTTAAATGTGAATTAACAAAAAAAAAGTCTTCCAGTTCAACTGCCTGTTAGGTTGATCCAGATGGATGATTTGGTATTGTATCAGGTACGAATTGCTACAGCGCGTTCTCTCAATACACAAGTGAAGTTTACAGCTTTAATCCGCTTTACGACAAAACTTTCCACTTGAAAGATTACGCACTATTTGTATTTTGTTCCTGCAAATAGGGTTTTGTAAGACGACGACTGCATTGAAACCTTCTGGGAAGTGTATGATACTCTACCAAGGACAGTACTCACAAGGATAATCCCCTGGCCTGAAAGGGGATTTAGGAACCGGCAATATGTATAAGGGATAACTGATGTAGAACGCTGATCGATCATGGAGTTACAATCCCATCAGTCGCCCAGAAGAAATCGTTAATGTTCCATGGACGACACACAAAGCTGTCGTTGAAAGCCTGAACGCTCGCAGCACGATAACTGACTGCGAATAACCGGGTAGATTCACGCTTAATGGCGATGGTGGGAACTTTATAAATGATTCAAATGTGCACGAACGTCATAAGAACAGCAATGATCGCAGAAGCGTAAGCGCCTAGATGAACGCGATCTAGTGTAAACAACATGTGTTCTAGTGGTGAACCGAACACACCGGATCGGACAGTTCAATTTTTGTTGTAAACTGTACAGAGTAATGTAGAGGAAGTGTTGTGAAAGGGAACTTACTGATCCCTTTAATCCCTACTTGTTCAGATGAAATTGAACAGATTATTCGATATGTGTCACTTATACACTTTCTTGCACTTTACAAATGTCACATTTCCCCTGATCTTATCAATAGTTTTACTACATCTAGCTCGTCCTGTGTATGCACGTTCTAACAAACTCAATACAATTTATATGTCAACAAGAACATTTTCATTACTTTTATGAACAAAAATATTACGCATGTCTTCATCAGGTGCATCTTTAGACGTGTCTTAGTCCATCAACCAATAGCATTTTGTTATGAAAATGTGACATTTTTATTCAAGTGTACATGTTTGTGCTTAAGGTTTTTCTTGCCAACATTAACTTATTATATTCTGTCTTTACATATGAAGTTCTCAAATATACAACAGGAAAAGGACTTGAAGAATGGAACCAAAATGATGAGTAATTAGATGATGATAGAATCTATTAACCAGAGCACGTACACGGACCTTGACATACGTCATAACTGAAATACGTATGACAACAATCTTTTTGAGACCTAAGTTCAAATTGGTCACTGATATTGCTCTGGTTTGATTGGATGGAAATTTCAAAATACTCTTAGAGCATCCCTTTGTCTGAAAGTAGAATCAATTTACACGACTTTGACAGTGACGGCATAAACTAGGCTTAACAAAGGCAGACATGCTTAATACTCTGCGAACCATTGCCAATTCCCATGTCCGCCTCGTCTAGGCAACCGGAAATGCGAAAATTACCCACTTCCACCATTTCGGTTAGTTCTGTCAGTATTTAGAAATTATCGTTAAAGTATGTGGTTCAAACATGGGGACAATTTACATTGATTTTTTTATTCTTTGTTTTCTTTAGAGTAAAACATATTACAACCAACGCAAATACAGGTCGCAATCAAAAGAAGCAATGCATACGCCATTAGGTCAACTGATCGCGCGTACTTGATAGAGGAGCAGGCGTTTCAAGCTCTTCATACTCATACAAAATATACGTTTTCGTAGCATAAATTAAAAAAAAATTATTTATGTGAATTGAGAAAAGAAATAGGACATATCTGACAAACAAATGTTAATCTCTTCCAAAAGACACGATAAGTCAACGTTATAAACAGCTCGACGTGATGCTATCAGTTCTACAGAGATACAACCAGTATACACATCAACTTGTTCTTGTACACGCTATCGTTTACTGAAAGCTCTAAATCAACTATACATATAGTTAACTCAAAAATCTAGAGACTCATTGGAGTAAAACAGCAGATGATCCGATACTCCTGTTTTCGTGCATTTAAGGCTGGATATTCGTCACAAATATTTATATATTTATATAGAAGTTGACTTGAATTTATTGTTCATATGTGTGGGCAGCTACATTTAATTTCACATATTTCAATCTTTAAGGAATAATGTGTATACAGTGATATGTCAACATGACTTTATTTTACTCGTAGTTATTTACAGTTTTACTGCACAGCTGAACTAATTGTTTGAAGACCTTTATTCTAGTAAATTGTGTTTAATTTCATCTATTCCCGTAACTTCTGTATGAAGATCTTTATTCCAGTGAATTATCGTAGTTAACTAATAAATACTTAATTAATGGTCTAAAGTTAAACGTCGAATATATTTTCTGATTTCTGAACATCTAATATATATTTGGAAAACTTGACATAAGCCATCTAAAAGCTTTCTCCGTGTTGTCACGCTAAAAATACACAACTAAATATAAAAGTAAGAAATTGATTAAATTTATTTTTTAAAATTTCAAACGAATCGGTTCTATGTTGATATGTTAAAATATTGCAAATAACAAAAAATATATTCTAAAATAATACCAAGTTGCATCAATTTTGGCACGCAACTGCAGCCTTCAGCTATCGTGTGACTTTTCTAGCAGGAAATTCTTTTATGCTTTTCTTTTTCACACTCAATCGTTAACTGATGTAACGCATGATTGTGCTTGATGCGGTGTATTTAAGATTTATTGGACAAAGCCTATTAATCACAAGAATTACGAAACATTTGATAAGGAGTCTGTAGCACAACGACCTTCACGAAAATCTTATCACAGTTCTCGTGTAATCTCGTACAAAACGTGACATCCGTAACACAGAACCTTTTCACCATTTTCTATCTTTCGTCACTGATCAGAACCGTTTAGTTTCGTGACGGTTATTACGAGCTAACAAACTCCCTCCTTCGAGTAAACAGAACTCTCATTAATCATGGGGTACATTAGTGTTGATACGTCTTTTGGGAGGCAGGGCCATGTCATGCTTGGTTTGTCTTTTTTTCTTTTTCTACGAGGAAAAAACCTTCTAGTGTTTGACTATGGGTGGTATGCGACTTGACGGATCTCGACAAAGTGCAATCTTTGTTGTAACTTCTTTGAAACGAGATCACCTTTTCCATCAGAGACTCGGCAGCAGCGAGAGAACGACGCACTTGAACGCTTTTCTACCGGTGTCTTTTCTATCATTGTGAATGCAGTTTTGATATGTAAAACTGGAAGTAAAACGGCTTAGACAGGGCGTCCATATGATTTATGACATTCATTGGGGGTAAATTTGCTCAATGAGATCTCCCATGTATAGACCGATCATTCAGATATGAAATACCGCACATTGTTATTAATGCGGGCCGTCCCTTAAGGTTTGAAATGCTCCTACACTCTTCATAGCTGTCAAAATAATGCATGCAACATAATAGGTTCTCCACCAGTTCTACATAATCATGCTTTTAATACGTAGTCACACCTACTATATTTTTGATTCATATTTAGGGATTCTCAAATTTTTTTTTTCCATATCTCACCTTTTACGAACAGCGATTTATTCTGATTTTTGAACTGTTATTAGCAATAATTTAAATATTGTTCAAGACATGGCAGGTGTAGTCACGGATGTAAATATGCATTATTCATAACACTTATATCCTGTACAGTGGTATATACTCTCGTTTTATTGCTATTATATATATTTACCTATATCTACTCAGTCTTCGTATCACTACTCTCTGGAGGCAAACGAAAATATGTTAAAAACATGCGCCTCATTTCGATAAGATGGAATCATTTATATTTAATTGAGTTTAAAATTTTATCAATATTCTAAAACAGATTTTAAAAAGATATGCATACAATACGCAGGCTTTTATTGCATTTATGTTTAAACTTGTTGATTCGCAGATTTTTATAGTATTTTAACGAGACGTAAATTTATGAAGTATGAAAAAGAAGAGTTCTAGTATTCACGACTGCATTTTACCAATTTATATCTATTTGTATATCAATCTGAGGTTTTTTCATTTGCTTACTTCACATAATATATACATGCATGTGGTCTATGAAGTGGTGCGACACGGTGTTTAAGATGTGTTGCACCGACCTATTTACCTATACAGCATTCAGTACCATTGATTTTCGGGAGGCAGGAACGTGTTACAAAATTAAATAAAAACTAGAAGGGGTCTATATTCATTGAGTACAGATACGTGAAAAGCAAACACAATTCTTAAAATATGAATCAATAAGCTTATGCATACTAATATTAAATGTTGGTGCCCTTGTTATTTTTCCAACTTTTCTACGGGTCAGAAAGTTTTTTTGGTTTAGTGTTTAGTTACTTCGTATATATAAGTATTATAACATACAATAAACGTAATAATCAATTCGTACAAATGTTACTTTCTTTTTTAAATTTAACATAAAAGCACAAAAAGGCTCCGAGTGTGTATATTAACTCTATATGATGTACAACTACATTGTACATGCGTTTAGTTATCTACTGTCAAATGTTTCAGACTGGGTGTACATTGGTGTTTAAAACAGTTATATATATATTTGTCGCTCTCTTTTACTAAATCTTGTGCAGCACAGTATGGCGATATCACATTGGTTATATCATCAAAACAGAATATTTATCCGGAGAAAAACATGTTGCCTGATATGAATCACATTATTTTGGAAATTTCAATAGGTGAATTATGAATACTAGTTCATTATTCTTACCTGAATTACCCGCATGTTAAGACCTGTTTCCTGAGCAAGTTGTTCTCGTATGTGTCTCGTTGGTTTTGGTGTAGCATTAAAAGCTGATTTCAATACTTCTAATTGTTTTGCTTTTATTGTTGTTCTTGGTCCCCGTCTTTTGGCCCCAGAACTAGAAGTTCCATTTCCGGTACCTTCAATAATTTCTTCACCACCCGACAGTTTATCGTCTCGATCTGGCGTGACTTGATCGAGATTTGGGGTTATGGAATTCCCATTTGTATCACAACTTTGGGTGCTATGATTTGAATCAGAAGATATTTTAAGAAGCGCAGTATCGTCTTTCAAAGGATCAGGGCTGGAATCCATGGAATTATTCATATTGTTTTTGTTCAGACTATTGTTATTATTGTTATTGTTAGCAATATTTGTATTATTACTTATTGTTATATTGGATAAAATGTTTTCTTTCGAGTCTATTTCCGTGCTATTATCTCCGTCAATACTGAAGTCTTTGTCGGATAAGTTAGCCTGGTGTTCTAGTTGGTCCAGTTCACCGTCGTCCTCGATATCTGATGAACCTGGAATGTAAAACGGGAAATGTAAGAAGAGGTGGCGATATAAAAGAATTATAAGATGATTTTAAGAATAACAATTATTAATTATATGTTTACTTCTACTGTAGGAGCATGCATCTGACTTGAAATGATATGTTAAGTAAAAATTATGAGAATAAGGAAACAACCGGTTAAAATAAAAATAAGAATAAATGCTCAATAAAAACTTTGAAATTGCAAAAAAACTCTTTTTCGTTTACAATTGAATATGTTATGTAAAAATTCTACGCGAGTGAGGACAAACAAGAGAATTCCAACGAGTTTTAAATCTATAACCCAATCCAACGACTTTCTGTATTCCTTTTGGCAAAAAGCAATTTATATGGTAATTGCACATTTTGACTAGTGCATTGGCGTTTCTGAGAAAGTCGTGTAACAAAGACGCTTGAACAACTAATGTTCCAATATTGGATAAAACTTAATACCAAACAAATCGTGTAGTTTTTACATTTCAAGTATAGACATTTTTATCTCTATTGCACACTTGAAAAGGGGCCTTTCTTGGGATGACCCCAAGTTATTTAATTGCAAGCATTATGGCGATCTGTTACGGATAAGAGAATATTATAAAAGTATGGACTCCCAGCACAGTAACTCGATATGGTACAAACATACCCCCTCGAGGGAGGATACACGATAAAAGTCGCACTTTCATAAATCCTGCTTTTTATTTGCAACAAGAGGATTTTAACAATTATTTCATAAGTGATAGTGGGGGATGTCCTGTAGTTTTCCACCTCTTTTACGTAACACCGTGAAACTGTTATCGTGTTTTAATATAAACTTGATTCAAATCGACATAAAATCATAAAAATTATAAAGATAACAAATTATGTGTTAAAATTAAAAGACTCTTAAAAACAAAACTAAGTTAAGTGATCGGAAGAAGAGCAGCGAGTTGTATAAATGAATTACAACTAACATGACTTATACAGTCACAACATTGTATACCCAGGATTCTCTATTTAACTGTATCCTAGTTTTAACTAAACTATTTATAGATCCAAGTATTTACTTTTTTATTTTACTGTATTGATAAAGCTAAGCAATTCGTGGATTTTTATATGAAGAAGAATTATTTTTTTCGCAAAAGTTTACTTACTGTATATACATGTACATAAAACTAACGTGTTCATGTGATTTCAAATCAGACATGTGCTCCTGATTACGCGTGCATGCTTCTGGAGGGATTCATAAGTGTTCTTAAAATCCGGAGAGTTTCACAAATGCCTCTTAAGAATCATAAAAAACTTATAATGAACTGGTGAAACGTGGCGGAAATTAAGTTCAAACAAGACCAGGCCGTTTACCAAATAAAAGGGTTGGCGTCGCAGGGAAACAGTTATACACCCGTTGTACGGTTAACATGTCTTCCAAGAGGTGGAGAAATGGTGTTTATTGTTGAAACTGATTTACGATTTCAAGATTTTATTTAACAATGTTATCAGTTATTTCAAGCCTTTATTTAACAATGTTATCAGTTATTTCAAGCCTTTATTTAACAATGTTATCAGTTATTTCAAGCCTTTATTTAACAATGTTATCAGTTATTTCAAGCCTTTATTTAACAATGTTATCAGTTATTTCAAGCCTTTATTTAACAATGTAATCAGATATTTCAAGATTTCAAGAATGTTGTCAGTTATTTCAAGTTTTTAAGCTTTATTTAACAATTCTATTAGTTATTTCAAGATTTCAAGATTTATTTAACAATGTTATTAGTTATGACAGGGAACGAATATAAACAAACTACCCAGCTAACAACAAATAAACAACAACAACAACTAGCCTTGAAAACGAAATTGATAAAACTAACCAGAGTCTTGATAAGATGAACGCGGGTCATATTTATTCATATACAGACAGGTTTTGAAAATTGAAAAGAAATGCAAAATAGACTAGTGTGCTGATGGAACGATTAATGTTCACGTGTTAAAATTAAATCATGTCAAATATAATTACTGTTTTTACATATGAAATATCTACAAAATATCTTTATGTTTAAATACATATTTACAAGAGAAATATGTAAACAGAAAAATAAAACTGAAAATATTTTATTGTTTAACGGAAATGAAAGAAGAAAACGGCTCCGTGAAGAACAATGTTAAATATTACCATGCTGTTTTATCGTATTAAAACTAGAGACATTATCCCACACAAAGCGAATTATCTCGTTATACTAATAGCATGCTCTTTTACAAGTCGCGGATTAAGTTCTCGTATTCTATATTAAGTTTTCATTGTAACCTACTGTAGAACGCGAAGTTCAGGAATAAACTATGAATATTAGATTATACAATTTACACTTTGTCATTAGTTACTGCATTAACGCCCCGCGTCGTTTATAGAAGAACTTATACAGGGGTACACAGCTAATTCTAACTGTCGTCTTTGACGTATAAATTCAAGCATCTCGCGTTTTATCAATTATAAAAGTAAAAAGAATGTTACAAATTGTGTTATTTATCGAGATTTTACATCCAATGCTATGTTAATTTTCTCTCATCACACGATGTACAGTAGTACATTTAAGGCTTGTGAATTTAACGTATATAAAACAGATTTTTAAATACCTGTGGTTCACTGCAGACCAAGCCATATAAAATGCAGGTGTGTAAAATTCAAGCTGTGAATTTCTCTTTATTTTAAGCAAACTGTCAGGAATCTGAATAACAGCTCCTTGCTAAACGCTAAGCATTCGGGTAAGAAAAGGACTGATTGGCTTGGTTGTCATGATATTGTGACCGAGTGAAATATCAATTCAATGTGTCTGCGGCGGGATATTTCAGTGATACAGGCGCCATCATTGCGCACTGTCACAAACTCAATATGACCTCGGACATGTGTTAAGATATACACTTAACCCCAATAAAACAAACCTAACTGCGTTATATGTTTTGTTGTTGTTGTTGTTGTTGTTGTTGTTGTTGGTGGTGGTGGTGGTGGTGTTGAATTTGTTGTTGGTGGTTGTGGTATGTGTTATATGTTACATTACACGTTATTTTTTTTAAATACATACATGTTGAATAATAAAATCTTGAAAAAAAATCTATTTTAAATACATGAATTCTGTATCACCGTTTTTGCACAAATCTGTCGAAATTAGAGCGATAAAAATGAATTATCAATACTTCATCACCATAGTAAGTTCTAGTCGTGTATCGAGAAATGTGCCTTTAGTACAAACCGACATCTTGTGATAATCTGACATACGAATGTTCCCTTGAAATCAATTGTTTCCGCATAACGTGTGAGCATGTATGAAATAGATATACAGTTCGCTCGTTATATAATATACAGCATATCATATGAGTATTCCATATGTCCGTGTAAAATCAAAGTATATGGTGTAATTTAGTTGCAACGATATGCCCGAAACACAAAGCTAGTAACAGCACGCAACCATTGATATGGTAGATCATATTTCGCGGATTCTACATAATAACGAAACGAGCCCGAAGTCCCAGGTGTTCCGAGAAATTCAATAAGAAACCGTCTGTTCACCCTAGGCAATACATTTTACGGAATTACGCGTCGTATAAAAAGCGGAGGATAATAGAATACATTGTGAGAAACCAAAGAAACATTCCCTCTCCCAAATAATAAAATTAACCAAAGTCGCAACGAAGAGGTACATTTTCATCCTCGATTGACAATTTTTCCGTGCCAAAGGTCTCGCGCACCAATCGACTGATGACTGATTGTGTAATGACATAAGTGATTTGATCGTCTCGTACCGAAAATAAAACATAAATTTATTGTGCAGAATACCAGCTAGCATTAAAACTATCATTGGAGAAACCCAAACGTTTTGTTTTTAAAGGGCTGAGACGTGTTTTACATGCTGATTAATCAAGCTTCTTTTATATTATAATGAATTTGTAGTTGAATGTGTCCCCTCTCTTTAAATTACTATTTGAATGTGTGAAATAAGCAGCAATGGATTGGCCATCATTGTCAAGGATAGGTACATGTACACGTTTAGTGAAATATTTATCTCGTACAACACTGATTGAGTATTGTAGCCAATCTTTAAATCAGAAAGGAACCATGTAATTATTACGTCATGGAACCCATCAGCCCACTCAACACAATCAAATATTTAAACAAGGCAATCTATGTGAATATTAAGCAGATTATTGGCGTTTTTGAACTCTGATTTTTTTAACATCAAAGAAAGCTATTGTAACGATATTCTTTACTCTTTCTGGGTCCTTTTTCTTAAATATTCCAAAGGGTTTTCAAGTTCAATCCAGCTGTTTGTTTTTGTCAAATAAATCTTCCTTAAACATAATAAAATTTTTAATTGATTGAGACGTATGCCCACTTTAGATAACGAAGACAAATTAAATAAAGTATTTACATAGTTTTCATTAATCAGACTGATGGTAGATATGATATTGGCTCCGACATAGCTTTGTATCTAAAATAAATACCATCAGAAAAATTGTTACCGTGAGTATATATATATATATATGTGTTGAAATTTTCTTATTTCGGCTGACTACATGCATTGTTTGGATCTCAAATAAATACCATCAGAAATACGTGGGGAATTTTTTTTATCCAAATCCGTGCATGCAGTCAGTTGAAATAAGAAAACAATTTATGTCAAATGACTCGTAACAAACAGTTGATTTATTTTTGCATTTTGAGTGGTTTCCGGTGCCTTATACAGCTATATATTTCACGAACGACTCGTAATAGAACGTGAGGATGTTTGTGAATATAATTCAATGTTTGCGGTGCGTTTGAATGACTTGCAGTACGAGAACGCGGCACGAGGATAATATATAGTTATTTGCATGTTTTATTACATATTAACAAACACACAGCGAAGTAATTCGATTTTTTGGTTTAAATCAGACTATTTAGATCTTATTAAGCATCTTAACGCATTCGATTAGACTCCAAAGGGAGCGATTATTATTCGACATTCAACGGGAGGCTTCAGTTAACGGCGGACCAGCTGAGATCGATGATTCTAAATTGTATGTGACAGACTTTACAAGGAGATGGCGATAGCAAGCTTAAATTCGGTTTGGCAGGGTTCTGAAGAAAAGCTGTGTTTATTTGTGATAATAAGAGACCACTGAACGCTTGGTGTTAATTTGTGTCACCTCCCTATTAATAACACGAGTATTTTATTATTCTACATGAAAAGAGAAGTAAGGCTCGTGATTGTCTGCTTATTCGTCTGCTCCTTGTATAAAGTGATATATTAACCCTGACTTCGTGATTCAGCTGATGCGTGTGTTGTTACCTTTGTTCTAATGTACACGAAGTGCTAGATTAAAAACATATACGAAATTGAGCATGTATAATTTTCAGTAAATAATTAATTTTTATATTTCTTTTTCCCAAAATATAATGCATAAAAAGGGAAAATCAACCTGAAGAGGGATGGGTCAGTGATATCATAATTTCTTTCTATTAACTTTTCCTTGAAAACTTTTCCCATCATTTTGAAACCCGCGTGAAATATCAGACTAAATGCAGACGTTGTTGTTGTTATAATTGCCAAGACATACTGAACTATATAGAACGTAAGTGAACCAATGTGGTAAACACAGACTACAACGAACACGCAGAGAATGCTTCGGTGTTCTGAAACATTTGTTGGAGTACACTGGGAAGTGTCTCGCTCTCATCACCCTCCTACACTGGGGGAGTCTAAATAAACTAACTCCGTATCCCAGGTGTGGAATGCTCGGTTTTAACGCGAGTGACGACAGAGTCAAGACAGAACATCCAATATATACCAATATAGTATAAAAAAAGAACAGTCGCAATTTAATTTAGAACGTTTTTACATTGTTGTTTGGTTTTTATTTGCGATTATTTTTCAGGTCAAAATTAGAAAGCTGTGAATTTGCAATTTTTCAATCGATGTCGAGTTGACAAAAACTACGCAGGAACATTGAAGTACATGTATATGCTTAGTTATCGAGAATGCGACGGAACATTTTTTTTATTATTTCTTCAAAGAAATCTTTTGAAAGTATGCAACAAAAGAATATTCATTGTGTTATTTGTGAACATAACGTTGTGAATCAACAACTTTTTAAAATTGTCAAGTACGATCTAGAGCAGACTCAGTCGGCAAACCTCGGTCGATTCCGTACCTCACATCATGCCTCGGATGTATTAGGTAAAGTGATATGCACGTGTTTACACTCAGCAATTCTCCGCCGGAAACAGACCCTCTCACTACGTATATAGAAAGTAGTGCAATATTTACATCATCAGACAATAATTCAAAGAATTTCTGTGTATGCATCATATTAAAAGCTACGTTATTAATACCATCCATATTCTTGTGAGCGCAAACATTTTGAAAGGGTAAACTGATTCCTAGTTGTGTCATACACATTACAAAGCGTATCAGGAGAGGAAATCAGTCTATAAACATGGCCGCTTCAGTGATAAGCCAAGGTTAGATTTTACGGAATCGGCCGAGGTGCGACGAGTAGAGCAGACCCACGACAGTAGACAGGAAGTAAAACGTAGAGCGACACCTAGCAAGAAAATAACGCTTACAGTAGTCTAATGCAGCAGGTATAGACAGTCTATTTTTAACAAAATGCATTGTGCATGTTATACATAGAAAGACTTTTACGCTTTATTTTGTATAGTATAGAATATATATATATATATATATATTATATAAAGTGTGAAATTGATAATCCTTGTTGATTTGTATTCGGAAAGAAGCAAATACGACAAACCAAGACGAGATATTCAAAAGACGTATACGTCCATGGACATGGGCTAAATAAAAAGAAAACGTAGGACGCACGCAGAAAAAGTACAAAAATACAATTATTAACTAAAAAAACCATTACGAACTTCTTTCTATTAAAAACACTGGAAGCGAAAACCAGCTGTTCGCTATGGAATAGGTGTTTCCTGCTACGCATGTGTCACCTGTCTTGAAGTTTCCGTGTCATTTTTATATGGCAACCATTTCCATAGTAAAAAAGAAGCATGTCACCATCATATATTTAACAACTTCTTTTTACATGTAGAAAGCCTACAGGTATTTGTTGAATGTCAACATAGGAAGTAGAATCTTTGATTTCCGGTGTAATGAAAGTTACAATTTTCCAATAAATAGTCTGTCCTTTAACTTCAAACAGAAGCTGATTAAACATTCTACTTTGTCACAGGCATCCCCTTTACCATGTTTAAGACACAGAGATCAGATAAGATGCTGCATTAGGTGTCGAGATTAATTCCATCAATTAATCATTACCTATGGATTGTAATATGCTGCTGTAAAGAATCCGATGCCTCTTCAAACGAGTTCAAATGTTTGTTAAGCAGAGGATGGGTTTAGGATGCTCGGAAACAAGAAACGTCCAAGTAAAACCGACGACTAAGAACTATTGATTGGTCCGTTAAGTACTTCGAGAGTATCAGGGACTAAATGGTGCGAATAACTGATTCGAGATCCATTAGGCTCACAAATAACACAGATTTGTATGCATCCGATCGAAACGCACAGATGATCAAAGAAGAGATATAAGTCGCCCTGTAATTTACACGTTCTTGTCACAATATTTCCGTGTATTGATATGAAGTACGGACCATTTTAAAAGCCATCTATTGGCACTATTGTCTAGCAGACGAGACGAATGGCCTTAAAGTCGACTTTTTCTTAAAAACATACCTTTCAACACATCTTGTTCTTTTCAGATAGATATGAACTATAGACCAATTACAAGTAACATTTCCCTGTAGTTACAGTCCGTCTAGCTGTGATATCACAGTAAAACAACAATTCTACAGTCTGTCTAGCTGTGATATCATAGTAAAACAACAATTCTTAAAGCTGAATTTTAACATCAAAATTATTTCAACATGTCTTTCTTCCTGATAGACTAGTGTAGTCAATCAACTAGACAAATGCTGTCTGAACTTTATCAAGATTTCTGGCATAGCGAGAAACTGTTTTTGAATTATCCACATATCCTATCATTTATGGTTTGTTTCGGTGTTCAATCAGATCGGAGGGAACCTTTCCTACGTCCCGCTGTTGTTCCCAGTAGCTACATCCCGGTTGCCTTTTTTGCGAGCAAGGAGCAATGAAAAACAAGTTGGGTGGCCTACTTTCTGATTTGATGATAATTTTAGCACAGCAAGTATACCAGGAAACAGACAGATATATGTTTGCGTAAAAATGTGATGTAAATGATTCCTTACGTGAAGACACATATACACAAAACCATACACCATATATTAGTAAGCAAAACAAATCTGTTATTGACATATCTAAATGTTGATATAATTTATTTTTGTTTCTTTTATAGACAGTCTAAGAATAAATCAATCAACAATATGTTACTAGAAATACATGCGAGTATACGTGTAACATTCGAGCCAAAATGTGAAATATTGAGACATATGAAACAAAATTACGAAGCAGCGCAAGAAGCCTCATTAATTTCTGGACAACGGGTCAAACGATAGACCTCTTGATTAGTGTTGGAAAATGCCCAAAGATCGCAACTCTGCGGTCAAGAATGACCAACACGCGTACAAACTACAAGTGGTAATGAAATTGCCGTTTGGAGGGTTGAAACATTCTCTCGAGGTATTAATGTAATTTTCCTCGCCGTAATACGATTTAGTGGGAAACGCGGCACTCATGACATGTCTAAAATTGAAAGAATGCAGCAAATCAGCTGTTCGTAGCAATCGTAGGCAACATAGAATTGACAAAACGCGTAAATGGTGTAGAGGTCAAACAGCCGGTAGTTGTGTAATAATCGGACCGAAGCCGGCCCCGGAATTCTCTGATAGGAAACTCTAATCGAGCGCCAACAACTGCAGGGAAGATCAGAAGGCTGCTTGGAGACATCAATTAAACATGCAATCGAATTTACATTAATGATAGAGTGACGATGTTGAAGACCGATGATTACCACCATGCGGTGATGGTAGAACAAAGATATTTGATTCGCCAAAAAGACAAATATTTTTAAAATAGCCTACGAGAGTATTTATCACCAGTCCATCAAGAGGAAAACTGAAGGGCAATGGACAGGAATAAATAGCTGTCTGTATTCTAATGCGATGCTTCCACAACTAGTTAATAAGATAATGATAGCTATACACTCAAAGACAGCATATCCTTATCTTGACTTTTCTTCGTCATAAACAGGCAAGTTTCTCGTGTGCTTGGAATTTCGTTTTAAAATCAATTTAAGAAAGCCTTTAAAAGATTCGAATGGAGTGTTAGATTGATGCCTAAAAAAGTTTATTTGTTTGTAAGTTTATTTGTTTTTAAATTTTGTTAGCTCGTTCAATTAATTGACGAAATTATCATATCCCCAACAAGAAATAGAATTCGCTGAAGCAAGAGAGCCGATGTAATAACTGCCGATGACGGTAGGACCTTTGTAGTGACAGTGACAAGAGAGTCGATGTAATAACTGCCGATGACGGTAGGACCTTTGTAGTGACAGTGACAAGAGAGTCGATGTAATAACTGCCGATGA
>JAUMGZ010140980.1:0-15277 GCA_032359645.1 Pododesmus macrochisma
ACTCACTATGGACTAAACCTACTTTGGGGTAGGTCAGGTATTCATTTTGTAGTCAAATAACCTTTCTGTGCGCCTCTAAATAAAAAGTTTAAATGGACATTTCAAAAGCATTTATTTAGGACATATTGACCGTCAACACTGGGTCACCAACCCAAAGGGTATTTTATTGCTGAAAATATACTATGTAACTCGTATTGGTTGTTAAACAAACCTAGTAATAACAATCTAAAATCACATGAATTGCAGGCAAATCTTGTAATTTTTTCTTCAGTAAGCCAATATTAACAACAGTTATTTATAAAAGGTTCAGTGCAAAGAATAGACGCGTCAATTATAAGTAGTCATGAATGCATGTAAATCAACGTGTAGAATATGCCACTACAATATGTTACCTGACTAAGTGTACAGTTATATTATGTATTTGTCGTTGATTCCTACCTGTTTCAGGGTTGGTATAGCCTTATTAACCCCACCAACCTATTGAACACTCTTCGGTCAATATCAAACCACAATACATGTACATATATATTTATTTGAAAGTTGTCTACACGTTACGGTTACGGTTACCACAAACAAGAATGAAAGTTCATAGTAACATTTATAGAGTAAAAGCACTGGAAGAATAAGTTCACTTCAATATGTAATAAAGAATTTATGGGGAAGAAAAGTAAGTATTACACTGAACCAATGTATACCTTCGTCCGAAGTCATCAGCCCATTTTTGTCTTTTAGCATAGCTAATTTATTCTACTTAACTAACGCTTAAAAAAAGGAAATATTCCAGAAATTGAATTCAACAGGCATGATATCTATAAACATAACTTATATAAATATTCAAAATGTCCAGAGGAAATGTTTGCTACAATGCGTGACTCATATGTTAACATAATATTTGAGCGTTGACGTTTTACGTTTTCTTGACATGGTTCTTTCACACAAAGTATTAGTTCTTTTCTCTTATAAATATCATGTTTATTGGAGAAATATTTCAGATAGCATTTTTGTGTTTCACCTTAAAATAACCTGACACAACGCAATCAGAAAGGGAATGAACGCCATAGTTGTACAAACTGGCGGATAGCAAATGCAATCACAGAGAAAGGAAGATTTACTCTTAATATTTGTAATTGATATATTTCACAAAACCTTAAAGTATAAGGATTTTATGGATTTTATGGATCCTCTGCATATATGTGTCAAGGTCTGAGGTAGAAAATTTGAAAAAACCAAGACGATATTCTAAAGCCGTAAGTACATGGACATTGGCAAATAAAAGGAAAACGTTGGACGCACACATTTTGTGTTAGTTTGTTTGTGTTAAGGGCTTATTGTCCGATCAACAGCTAAGGTCATTTACGGACATGCCAGTTTTACTGGTGGAGGAAACCGGAGTAAACCACCGACCTACGGCAAGTCACTGGCAACTTTCTCACACTAGGCCGCCCCGGACGGGAACCGAACCTAGGAGGTGAAAGGCTCTTATGATTACAAGTCGGCGACTTTAACCACTATGCCACCGCGGCCCCTTGACGCCAAAGGAAAATTATATGTCAGCGACTTTAACCACTAGGCCACCGCGGCACCTTGACGCACACAGGAAAAAACCCAAATATACATGTATTAACTAAGAAATGAAACATCACGAACTGCTATTAAAAATTCTATTTCATTATAAATTCATATCAACATGAGTATCTATTGAAGACGGTTCTGTTGTACCTGAACCTTAGCTGTCGGATGTTTTTCTCCCACACGTACGCTTTCTCTGCCCTATTATTACCGGTGCGTCTCAGTTAAGATATGTGATAGAACTCTTAGAAAAACTTTTTAAGGTGCTAAATATTAGAAGAAAAAAATTCAAAATCGCATTTTCAACGCAGATCACAATATTTCTACAACAGACAACAAGGTTATCATTGGTCGATAACATAACATACATCTGGTTCCAACAGTACTGTATTTTATCATTGTCTTAGTTCTCAACGCCCAAAGGTTACAAAATATGTAAGCACCAATCTCTAAGCTTTCTAGTTTATTAATAGATGTTTGCAATGATCTGCAATTTCCACCATCATAGTCTCCGAAAGGCGTCTCCTAGAAGTACAACCTCACAACCTGAACAAATTTGAGTCCCTCTCTCATCAGATTGTAGCTACATGCAAAATTTGGTTTAAATTGTTACAATTCTTTCAAACGAGATGTAGAAAATGTAAAAAGTTAACAAACTTGCTATAAATAGTGAAATTGACACTAATATACATAATCTAAATTTGACACCAGGCCATGCATTGAACAAACTTGAATTTCATTTCCCTAAAGTATATTACAGATGCAAACACTAACTGCTATGCTTCCCATATATTTCAAAATGATTTTTGAAATTTGTCTAATTCCCCTCTATCTTTGCCCCCACTTTTACTGTTCTTGATACAGAGCCCTATCATTTGACAATTAATGAATCCCCCCCCCCCCCTTATCAATTTCTTACCAAGTTTTATTGATAGTCCAGATATTTTTGCAGTAGAAATTTGAAATTTGGTATGGAGGGAACAACAAGCGTTTGTTGGTCGACATATGAATGGGCGTACTAGGAGGTTAAACAGTAACTATTGTAGCGCTAAAATTGAACACCACGCATCCCTCCAAGCATTGGTACATTGTATAAAAATAATGTATGAGCCAAATATGTTTAATCTTATGGTTCCAAATGATTTTAAAATAAATATTACCTGTGTTAAGTACGTATTTATACATTTTTCTGTCGATCAAGTAAAAGCAAGAAAATTTCAAAATTCAAAATTTACCAGAATAAGCAGTGACATTCAACACATATCGACACATAAAATAAAAAAAGTACTCATATATATATTTATTTTACGTTTTATTCTGCTATTAAGTCAGCTAATATTTACACTATTATGATTTTTGTTTATAAATCCCTGTGAAGAAGGACAACTCTTACAGTTTTATATCCAAATTATTATCATATCATTATTTAAGGAGGATCCAAGGTCAGCAATCATTTAAAAAGTATATGTTAGATATTTATGACACTTTCAACAAATGTTTCCCAATAGCAGTAGATGTTAAATAAGTGAAAAAATAAGGGGTCATCGACTTTGTTTTTATATAACAGAGGTTTGTAAAATTGACGGTTGAAAAGGCCAAAAAAGTTTTTTTTTATAAAAAGAAATCTTTTTTTAACAGCAATGCATTGCACACTGCTTAATAATATAATATACATGTATATACCTCGTGTAAGATAATTCATAAAAAACAAAAATCACAAATTTAGAAATGAATGGTTCAATAAAATAGAAGCCATATGTTAAATTTATTCACTTTTCCCCAAGGACATGCTTTTATGTATTATTTTCAAATAGGCATATAAAAAAAGTTGGGATCATCGACCTTTTTTCTTGTAAAAAGTTATACCCGAATTAGATACCCTTTGGTGACCCAGTGTTGACCGTCACAATCTCTTAATGCTTGTGGATTGTCCTTTTAAACTTTTGATTAAGAGGCGCACAGTAAGGTTATATGACTATAGAATGCATACCTGACAGGGAAGTGATTACAGCCTTTGCTTGGAGGTGATGTGTAATGTCTTACATTAGCGTCAGATGGCGCTGACACGAATGCAAAAATTCAAACTAGACTTCTGACCTGTGAGATTCCTTAAATGTACTTCAAAACTTAAAAGTTGACCTCTCGCATAAAAAATAGCTGTCACTATTTATCATGAGCTAATGAATAACATATTTGTAAATAAAACAGCAGTAAAGCTGGATAATTAAGTAGCCATGAAAAAAGATTTCGATTATTTTTCTTAAATAAAAGTAATTTGCTATTAATACACTGAAAACTGCATACAATTTAAAATACAACGCTCTTTTATTACAAAGACATAACCGCCCTTAGGTAAATTTACTAAAAACAAAGGGAGTTAGACGAAATAAAATGTTACTAAAATTATTAAGAAAAAAAGCAAGGCGTTATAGAAAAAAAAACTATGAGAACACAATAATGGGATTCTATCCTGGTATAATAATACATATTGCTCTTTCTAGCCAAAATAAATATAACGAATATACATCCTTCCACATGTACATGAGATTTTCATAATACAGCTATCTGCTAGTTGATTTCTGACTAGTGTTATACATTGTCGACTGGAATTATGCATTCTCATTAATCATACTCTTCTGTACAAGATAATAAAGTTGATACCAAATTATGTTACTGGGAAAAACATCTTTCTTCTTTCCGGACAATAACTATTTCTGAATCAGATATAATATAAAATCTAAAAAATATTTAAACTGTAAACTAAATTTCGCATGCACTGAATGATGAAACAAATCGACCAGGGCTATGTGAAATGTCTATTTTGTTTTCTAACGTATTTCAAACTAAACAT
This sequence comes from Pododesmus macrochisma, assembly GCA_032359645.1. Taxonomy (NCBI): domain Eukaryota; kingdom Metazoa; phylum Mollusca; class Bivalvia; order Pectinida; family Anomiidae; genus Pododesmus; species Pododesmus macrochisma. The sequence continues at coordinate 4,421 of JAUMGZ010140980.1, forward strand.
TGTTTGGTTTTGTAGGCAGCAGCACGGCGCTATTCACAGGTCTGGGTGGGTGGAGTCAGGAGAAGCTCAACGACCGACAAAAGGAGATTCTCCGAGCCAAATATATCGCCTAGTAAAATGGGTCAACTACTAAAAGAAACAAAACTCAAACAATTTCAAAGAGAAAATAAAATCTTAGAGGAGAAAGAAGAAGACACAAAGATGGAGAAAGATGAAACATGAAACATAAAGACATTGTTATTATTGTTAATTCATTTCTTGCGTACTGTATAATGTCAAACATATGTTTCCTATTTCATTTAGGTCAAATAAAATACAGCAACATATTTTGCTCACGAACTTGAGAATAAGTTATAAATACTCGTCTGGATCCTTTTTTTATTGGACCTATGAAACGTATATACTGGCATGTTGATATGTCATTTAGACCAGAAACGTAAGTGTACATTTAAATGATGTTATCAATTTAAATGTGATTCGTATACGAGTTAATGACGTCATTTACGTGTAATTCGTAAGTTCACGATTTAATTTCGTCGTTTAGGTGTGATGTGACGAACAACTTTCTCTGAGAGGACCTCGTCCTTAGTTCGGCATGTGAGCTCCTATCCCAAACGTATTGGTTTCCAGCTAACCGGTTTAACCACAAAATATAACTATGTAGAATGTTATCCGAAGTCTGAAAATCCCTCTGATCGAAATAACGTCCCTAATAAAAAATAAAACACTCACATTGATCATAAATACATTTACAATGGTTGTTTTAAAAAAGAATATTTTAACACATCTTGATTGAGTCTGGGACGATATCCTCTCGTACAGAAGATGGGTTTTTCGCTCGTAAATTTTAAATACTATTTTATTGGTTATAAGTTTGTATTCTAAATAATAGTGTACAACAAGGCCAGGCAGAGACATGTACGCGATATTGGGCGTACTTTTAGCACCGCATAACAAAACCGTACATGTAGCAAGCCTACTGAACAATAATATAAAAATGCAACCTGAAACATAAATATGATATTTAGAAACAAAGAATATATGAAATAAAAGTAAAATGTTTTAAATTGATGATATAAAAAAGTGTGATTTCTGAAATATAATCATGAGTAAAACCGCAAAAATAGACATCAATAAATTATACAAAATGGTGATAATTTGAATATCTGAATATAAGAAATCAATTTCTTAATGATTTTTGAAGGTATTCACACATACAGTAACATAATATTTACCAAATCTTAAAGAACGTAAATCTAAGGGATATGTTACATTAACATGAGTCCCATTGGGCCTTAATGTCCATCTGGTTTAAATAAGCCTATATGTTAATTTGTGGCTTTTGCCCGTAGGGTAATACCTTGAAAAAAGTTGATTTCCATGCTCTCAAATAACTTTAAACCAAAGCATTATGCCTTCTAGTTTATAAGAAGATTTTTGAAATTTTATCAAATTTTACCCATTTTGGCCCCTAAATTACCCTCCCTGGATACTAGACCCCGTCATTTGAACAAATCTGAACCCCCTTCCCTAAGGATGACATCTACCAAGTTTGGATGAAACTAGCCAAGTAGTGTTTGATAAGATGTCGAAATTGTGAAAAAGTATCATATTTTGCTGTATATATACAGTTGAACTTTGACCTTAAAATGTGTAAAAAGTTTACCGAGGGTCACGCCTTTAAAAAAAACTTGGTTCTCCATGCCCTAAAGTAACTATAAACCAAAGCATTAGGCTCTAGGCAATCTAGTTTATTAGAAGATTTTTTGAAAATCTGTCAAATTTTCCTCTTTTGGACCAGTCCCTTCATTTGAACAAATCTGAATCCCCTTCTAGGGATACTTTATACCAATTTTACACAAAATTGGTCCAGTAATTTTGGACAAGAAGTCAAAAATGTGAAAAGTTAACATATTTGCTATAGTGTTGAACTTTGACCCAAAGAAGCGAAATCTATTTTTGACCCCAGGGTCACGCCTTGAATAAACATGGTTATCCATGCCCTAAAGTTGCTACATACCAAAACATTAAGCTCTAGGCCTTCAAGTTTATTAGAAGAATTTTTTTAAAGTTTTGTCAAATTTTCCCCTTTTGGCCCCCTAGTGGCGCCCCTGGGGGGCCGAACCCCTTCATTTGAACAAATCTGAATACCCTTCTCCTAGGGATACTGCCAGTATCCAGTGGTTCAGGAGAAGAAGTCGAAAACGTGAAAAGCTTACGACGGACGGACGACGGACGGGATTGTATGAGAAAAGTCCACCTTGGACCTTTGGTCCAGATGGACTAAAAAGCCGCATGTTAAATAAAAGTTTAAGAAAGATAAACAGAACCAGTTAATCAAGTGATCATTGTGAGTATCCAAACAAGACGCCAATCACTGCTCGTTGTAGTCCATGCAGTAATGAATAACTATTTTCTATTCGTTTTAGACATTTGGTTACTTTGAGTCCATTATTCGCTTTATGTATGAAAGTTGAGGATCCTGTTAAATGATCTTACAATAGGTTATTCAAAACGAAAGTGTGGATGAGCGCAATTATTAAATTTTACTAAAAAAGAAATTTCATCAAAACTCAAGGCAAAACCTGGTCTCCTCTAAGAAGTAAGCGTTGTCTGTTACCCCTTTATGACACTTGCCATAATGTTTCTGTGTCAATTTGATATAGGGCAATATTTTCCCTAGCCAAATAAGATGTATATGTATATATATATATATATATATATATGTCGACAAGTGAGTTTTAGAGACTTTGTTATATTATTTTATCTGTAAAGTCGAAATGATCTTTCAATAATACCGCTTTGAACATCGAAAAGAGAAGCCTGGTGACAGAACAGGAAGAAAAGCAGTAACAGAATACAGAGTATGAGACGAAGGATAAGCTCGTACAACGGTGTTACTGCTAGGCTAGGTCTTGTCTATTCTAAATACATTTCCCCACCATGAGTATGTTAAGGGCAATAACTCTAGGTGGACACACAATAAGACATATTGAAATATGAACTTTGAAGTTTAATGGACGGGGTGTCTCACACAGAGTGTTCGCTCTTTCCTCTTATATATATTATATTTATTGGAGGCATGTTTCAGATTGCATTTTTGTATTAAAAAAAAGAAAATTGAATACCGGTCTACACAAACATTTATGCAGGAAAGACGACTTACATTCTTGTTTTATTTTGCATACGCATATGACTAGTTCCTATGTCCATGTCATTAACTATACAGATTAAGGTCCCGTTAGGTCCTGTCGCTCATTCGCCACATCGACTTCAACGCGAAGGAGCGATAATGGAAACTTGGTCATTACGGAACACCTTAGAAAAGGCTATAAAGTTAAACATATAGAACATCCGTGTTTATTTTAAGAATAGCAATCTGTAATTTATGATCATGGTTATTGAAATATCGCTGACGTGTTCTGTTCTTTTAAACACAAGTGACAAGTTGAGTCGGCTTTAACACTCACATTCAACATTCTATCTGCTTATATGACATTCGCCGTACACAGCATTCGATTTATCAAATAGGTTATGATTTACGCACATTAATGTGTATACTATTTTACACAAGACTTTTTATTTCTGACATGTGAACATATTATTCCTTTCTTACTACAATTATGGTCAGTGTTATGGGCCATATACTATACATAGCGACAATTCTTGAGGACTTTAATACGAAACTAAGTTAGATCTTCGCAGCTCAATTCTTAAACTTAAAAATAGACCGTCTCTTAACGTCTGTATTAATAAACGTGTGCCGGAAGGCATCTCGTGACTAATTTGTTTATGTAACATTGTGTACGTGCACAGATGTGTGATTTCAAGCGATTATAGATACAGTGTTTATTGAAGCGGTAACATCTTAACAATTTGTATAAAATCACACATAAAGTTGTTTGAAAGCAATAAAATTGGGCACAGGCATTTATCAAGTACATCCTATTCGTACACCTATAAATAATGTGTATATATGCATCGTTTCATATTACGTTTTGTGAGAACCGTTCATGCTTTCATATTCTCTAAACTAGATTCAAACTACTGGACGTCAAAGTCAAGGTGTCTCAAACTCTACATCCCATATCCCATATCACTTCACGGAAGTATGGTTCGTGTTTCTGTCTATTAATTTTGCTGATTACATTCATTTTTCTACCGTTTTCCCACTTGATAAGAGTACAAAAATGCAACCTGAATCAACTATAACAATACAAAAATGTAGTTCCTCCGATAAATATGATACATTCTTGTTTCTATCAATGTTCCACTCGATATGAGAAAAATACAATGTATAACAATACAAAAATGCAGTCTGAAACATGCCTCCGATAAATATGATATTTATAAGAGGAAAGAGCCAATACTTTGGGTGATCTAACCTCATTCCGAACTCCAGATTTAGCTTCGAGGCAGCAGTCATACATAGATGCTTTAGCAAAAATAAATTCAAAATAGACCAGGCTTCGGTAAATCAAAGCTACGGAGCCAAAAAGGGTGATTTGGGACTTCAAGATGGTTATGGTGTACAAAAACCACACCCAATCAATACTACAAAATTGTCTTGCCAACAAATTAAATGTGCGCGTAATCAAATTTGGAACACTTTATTTGGAGTTATTGTAACTTTAAAAACGCGACACACAGAACAATCTCCACGCAACCGTATAACTATGTTGATAACATCAACGAGCTTGTATCCTGAACTACCGTAAACGCCACGACTGTACAAGGAAAGATACAAACGATGGCGTTTGCACAAATATGCAAGAGGGAGAAAGGCAATGCAAGTTTTCCTTTTCATCCTCGAGAAAAGACGTTTATCAAGTACATCCTATTTGTACTTCTATAAATAATGTGTGTTTATACATATTTTCATATTACGTTTCGTGAGAACCGTTCATGCTTTCATATTCTCTCAACTAGATTCAAACTACTGGACGTCAAAGTCAAGGTGTCCTAAATTCAATATCCCATATCCCATGTCACTTCACGGAAGTATGGTTCGTGTTTCTGTATGTTAATTTTGCTGTTTACATTCATGTTTCTATCATTTTCCCACTCGATAAGAGGAAACTATAACAATACAAAAATACAGTTTGAAACATGCCTCCGACAAATATGATACATTCATGTTTTTATCAATGTTCCACTCGATATGAGAAAAATACAATGTAAAACAATACAAAAATGCAGTCTGAAACATGCCTCCGATAAATATGATATTTATAAGAGGAAGAACCAATACTTTGGGTGATCTAACTCCATTCCGAACTCCAGATTTAGCTTCGAGGCAGCAGTCATAAATGGATGCTTTAGCGAAAATAAATTTAAAATAGACCAGGCTTCGGTAAATCAAAGCTTCGGGGCCAAAAAGGGTGATGGGGACATCACGATTGTTATGATGTACAAAAAGTACACCCCATCAATAATACAAAATTGTCTTGCCAACAATTTAAATGTGCGCGTAGTCAAATTTGTGACACTTTATTTGGAGTTATTGTAACTTTAAAAACGCGTCACACAGAACGATCTCCACGCAACCGTATTACTATTTTGATAACATCAACGAGCTTATATCCTGAACTACCGTAAACGCCACGACTGTACAAGAAAAGATACAAACGATGGCGTTTGCACAAATATGCAAGAGGGAGAAAGGCAATGCAAGTTGTCCTTTTCATCCTCGAGAAAAGGTTGTATTTGAGTGCGAAGAATGTTGTTTGAATAGTCCTGGTACACTTGTGTGCACGGAATGTGTTGGGACGTCTCACCACGGTCACAAAATCAGGAAAATTAAACAACTAATTCCTGAAAAGATTAAAAAGATTGAGTCACATATAAAGGATATGGAAACTTCTACGATACCGGAAATCGTTACTGAAATTCAACGAGCAATTGAGAAAATGCAAGAAAACGAGAAATTGTTTTGCAGTGAAATTCAGAAAGGTAAACAACATGGAGAACATTTAAAGAAGAACATAGACTCAGTTACATCTGCTAACGTGTCGCGGCTCGAATACATGCTGAGAGAAAACGCACAAAGCATTGGAGAATACAAGAATAAGCTGGATACACTGCTCAAGGACTTAAACGCGAAGAAAACCGAGCATGGCCTTGCTGTGAAATCTATATCGGACGTATTAGTGTACGACACCGAAATCGATGTTTCTCAAACCAAAAAATGTCAAATACCCCAAATTCCGATGTTAAAGATCGCTAAATTCATACCAAAAGAAGTGCGCATTTCAAGATTGTTTGGCAATGTTGAGGAGTCTATCTGGAGGGATGTTGACTTTTCCGAACAAAGTTGTGCAGCTGTGGCAAACTCTACAGATGAAGTTGGAAAAAATGTCTTGGATATTGCTGACAAGTTCGAAATCCTTTCAGAGTTCGAATTACCAAGTGCGGTGCCCTTTTGTGTATCTGAGAACAATTCTGCATGGATTTGTAAAGAAGGATACAGCGAAGGTATGTCAGTTAATCCGGAGAAGGTGGTGCGTTTAATCGACCGTGATGGGACTGAAAAACGGAAGTTGAATACTGGTGTCGTTCTTGCAGATATTTGCGTACATCCAAACACAAATGAGTTGTTTTGTTGCGTCCAAAGTGACAATAGCGTCAGACTTGTCTACACCGAAAGTGGTACTGTTTTATTTAAACTTTTCACGAGTGCTACTCGTAAACTGTTCAATATTAAAACTAAACCGTTGTCTATGGCTTGTACATATGACGATATGATAGTTGTTGCCAGCAAGAATAGAATAGCCGTATACACATACACGGGTAAGATTGTTGCATCAAACGACAAAGTAATGTACCCTACTCACGTTGCTGTTTGTAAATTAACAGGCATGGTAGCCGTTGCGTGTGAAGAATATGGTGTGGAGGTGCTCGACAATAATTTGCAATGGGTGTATACTTACAAAGGAGGAAATGCAAAGGCCCAGAAGAAATATCGGTTTCGGTCACCAAGTGCAGTGTTTGATAACAACACGAATCTTATCGTAGGCGATGCTGCCAAAAGCGAAATACATTTGCTAAAAGGTATAACAGGAGAATTGATACATACAATACAACTGCATACGTTTTCATTTGTGCACAGACTTAGTCTGTCTGACAAAGTTATTTGGGTAGAATGCACCTCTCCAAACAAAATGATGTGCATTAACATGCCAGACCTTTTGATACATTACTGAAAACTTCTACAAAACCGTGTTTCTTGCGACCAAAGATAATGTTTATTCACGTTTAGGTTTTCTGAATACATGTACATGGATGACGCTAGGATGACTGATTATCTACAGAAACCAGGACCGGGATGTTGATATCACGATACTCATTAAGTAAGATTGTGCCTTTTCAATTAAGTAAATAGAAAAGACAAAATAAACATTGATAACTGATAGTCTTTATTAGGAACGTGAACTGAACAAAAGTCAAAACTGGAGCATCGGGTGATTAATCAACAAATTGATACGTGTATTATTTATCGAACATTCGCTTGCAGTCCCGTGCACCATGGATCTAGTGTGTCTTGTTTTTCCATGTATTTATTTATCCTATAGATTGATGCGTCGTTTCGTGCATGTGGCCTGCTTACTGTGTGATTAATTTTTCATTGTATGTAAATAGCTACGATTCGAACTTTAATTCCGTTGGTTTTGTTCGTTATTTGCTACCGCAGTCAGTCAAGATGATGGTTTAACAATATTTAAATTGACTATCAACAAACGCATAAATCATTCTTAGAATAAAGCTATTGTATGGAAATAAAGCTAAAACAGACGCAGAGAATAACAAAATACATGTACGCTCTGTAATTGCACATTGTTTAAAAATTATAAAAAAAAACCCAAAAAACATGTATATAAAACTTTCAGATCATTTACAATCAGAATATGAGTTAAACTAGACGCCTTCCGTCAACTGTGATAATGATTATATTAGTGCAGTGGATAGGTCGCAACATTCTTCTTTATGTTAAATGACGCGCCGGATACATACATGTACACGGATGAGTGAATAGAATGCTGGAAAGCAACCAATATATTTTATAATGTACATGAATTTTCGGCAAAAGAACATGCAGCTAATCCATTTGAAAAGCAAGCACATGTTAAGGTTAAAAAACTGTACAAAAACTTTTGTTTTTGAAATAATATTTTGAAAAAGATTTACTTTTCTGGACAATATGACATTGGATATGGATGGAGTTATCGTTCCTGGTATGATATGTCTGCACTCAAAAGACATTTAACTGTCGTCATTTTATTCATTATAAACTGAAACTGTTTATACTATTATTTTGATGTATTTTAGATAAACACGTCGTTGGAGAATTGCAATTTCAAAACTAAAAAAAAGAAGACTGAAAGGCAATTTAAATACAATTAAGATAAACTAGTTTTTTGATATGCTAAATGTGAAGGCAGTTTTTTATGGCATGTGAAACGTTGCAAAATTCATAAAAATAAAATATTTGTTCATAAAATGCAATTTATATTCATAAAAGTGTTATACTTATTCAAAAGCAGCTACTTATGGGGATACTTTCTACTAAATTTGGTTTATATTGACCCAGTGAAAAAGAGTCAAACTTTGGAACAAATGATAACTTTAAAAGAGTTATTACAACAACTTTCATGTTCAATCATGTAATGTCATGAAAACAAGTTACATTTCTGTTAGAGTGCGTATTTTATTTGTCAAATTTAAATTATGAAAACAACTTTCTGTTAAGTTTAGTATTATATTTTGAAATGAAAATTGTAATCCCGCTACAGCTTTGTAATGTGAATTACCTCCCTTTCCACGTTACCATGCCAGACTATATGTAAATCTACAGAACAAATAACGTCTGCCTTCCTTCTGAGTATTCATGAATATGTATGAGGTGTGTACGCTTTCAACGGAGTCGCGCATTTCATACATAGACATGAATATTCAAAAAGTAGGCGGGCCGCGCGCATTTTTTGACGTCTTTGAGAATGAATTTAAGCAACTACGAGGCGATAGTTATTGGACATAATTACATTTAAAGGTATTTATAGATATTAACATGTTGAGACACATACATGAACAGGTAAGATTGAGTAATAAGAGCAGGGCATCCGATAAATATTGAATAAATCACCTATGTTCACCACTAAGTGATGGCCAAGTTCACCGTATTACATATAGCCTGGCGTCATGACTCTGTAATGACTATCCTACCGCGTCAAATTGCGCGTGCTTCATCCCCTCAATACTTCAAGTACGGCCGTATGTAATGTGGCTAGTTAACCGATCAAAATACGATATTCATCTTTGCAGTGTGACAACAATGTGTATCCCTGCGCGTGCTTGCGTTGCAATAGCTTTACCGCAAAAAGGGCTCGGTGAAAGTAAAACACATTATAATAACCTTGTTCATCAAACCTCGTTCTCAATGCTTTATTCTACAGGGTATATTCATCTACGTATATATGTATATTTGTATCTGTTAAGATGTCCAATGTTTACATATTTAAGAATGCTTCTACATTACACATGCACCGGTTATTGTATATATTACATGTATTCTAATTGTCCGTGTTTGTATAGCTAGTTTATTGTCTTTATGTATATTTGGGTTTTTTTTGTCTGATAAGTTGTAAAACTTAAAAGAAAGAAAAAAGTAGAACTTGTTACATTCACCCTTAAAAGATCAAATCAGGATAAGTGGAATCCACAGAATGAGAGACATTTATAAACCAACAATATATAAAAGTCACGTCAAACATTCCAGCGCCATTATAAAAAGGAAAAAATTGATGTTACAACAATCCTCAAGACTAGTTATCCATACAGACCGACTAAGGACGGTCACCCAACACAAAATCAGGAAGTATATCGTTAAACCGTTTAATTAGGCCTGCCTTCCCACTTTTTGAAGGACACAAAGTCTTAAGTATGGACATTCATTTAAAACTTAATAAATACACTTCATAGCGCTGACAATCATCTCATCAACCAACCGCCCACATAGTCCATAATAAATCTAACGAGTAAATCGTTTTACATAATTACAAAAGGCAATTGGAAACAAGAAAATTGGACGCAGTTAAGCACATTTAAAGCAGCATAAAGCCGAAAACAGTGGCTAATGTATGGTGGATTTGTTGATTCCATTTGTAAAGTGACATTGGACAAGTATGAACAATTAGTGTGTTTGCAGAGGTACAACAGCAGCAACTAAGTCAACTTAAACTTTCAGAGGTGTGTGTGTGTGTGTGTGTGTGTGTATGTGTGTGTGTGTGTGAAACAGGGACCACGTGGGAGAGCAAACACTCGCCAAGTTATGTGTCAGGAAAAACACAAAAATTGACTTAATTTATTGCTATGATATCAGTATGAGCTCAGAAACAATAAATAACGCGAAGACCAACTAACAACCAGAAGGACGGATATCAGGATCTAGCCTTTCCCATATATATATGGAGCTTTCAATTGGATTCCTTCAGTGAGTCTTAATAGTATTGTTAGAAGGTGTGCAATAACAAATGCTATGCCAGTAAAAGACGGTATATGGACACAATACTAGGCATGCAGTTCCACTCACTACAAGTGGTTCATTGCTGCGTCTAAGGAATTTTCTTACAATATTAGAAGCAACGGACGATATTTCAGAGTTTTGAATGTTTTTCAACAAAATGTCATAAGTGATGTTCCTTTAACTTCGCAATAAAATGTTGATGCTAATATTCTTGTTGCTCCCTTAATTACATTTTTGTGTTGTTTGAGTCACTTTTCTCAATCAAATTAAGCATTTCCTGGAACCGCTCCATTATGTTGTTTGGGGGGGGGGGGGGGGGGGGGGGGGGGGGGGGGGGC
>JAUMGZ010141091.1:0-16957 GCA_032359645.1 Pododesmus macrochisma
AAAATTGTTTTATTGCTTAATTTTTAACTTACAAAAAAAAAAAAAAAAAAAAAAAAAAAATGTCTTTGAATTTGCTTTTAACTCATCACCGGAAAAAGAAGAATATTGGAAATGCTCAGAATAGGAGAAAAATATCATTAAAGTGGCGCTGACATGACAACATTATTTGATTTCCTCAAGATAGAAAATCAGCTGTCTGCATACATAAGTTTCTGGCAATAAATTCTGATTGAATTTTAACCAGACCAGAAAAAATACACTGTCTGTATTTTAAAGAAAAGAAGCGCCAATTATCAAGGAAGGTCCATAAAAAGAATGTGATGCCTTGTGGAAATAATCACTTTTTGAAGCATAGACCTCTGATTCTGTGATACTCAACAGTACACCAACATGGAACACATTATAGAAAAAAACTTATTACACATGGTAAAAATTCAATTTACAGTAAGATGTTATCTCTAAAATTCAGCAGGCAAATGCTGCATATCTATGTAGAAAACATTTGTTCCAGAAAAAAAATCCAGAAACATTTCCTTGTCACGTTTGGTAACATAAACCTTTAATCAAGTTTTAGTTGTTCTTGCAACAAAAGATCTATTTTCTTGCTAGTTTTTCAGTATCCTTACCTATTTAACACCAATAGTAAAGTAATGTTAACTATCTAAATCTATCAGTCCTTTTTACACCAAAATTAAACCCACAAAACTAATGGCAATTCAATAAGATTCTTCATCAAAGACAATGTTTCTAACAATGTAAACAATTATATTGAGCACATTAAAGACCATTACATTGAGCACATTAAAGATCATAATATTGTGTATATTAAAGTATTTCACTCAATGTAGACCATTAAAATCATATTCTTCCAATACAAAGTATTTCACATGTATTCATGTACACCAGAGTACCTTATATACAAAGTATTTCACATGTAGTGGTTATGTGTACACCAAAGTACCTCACATACAAAGTATTTCACTTTTAGTGGTTATTTGTACACCAAAGTACCTCACATACAAAGTATTTCACTTGTAAATGTTTTAATAACAATACAAATATTGCCCAGAATACAAAATATTGTGTTGCACATCAAGTGTGCCAGCACACCTGGTAATGCATACCTGTATCTCCTGCATGATTGCAGCAAACCTCGATGATTTCTCTGACCACAACTTTATCACATTCATTGCATTGTCAAAGTTTTTCACATATTCTGTGTACATTTTTAGAAATGGTGCATTATTCCTCATCAAATCCCCTATCTTCGGTTCTGACTCCCTGTAAGTATATGTTATTTATCATCAAAGAGGGAAAGTACAAACTATAAGTAGCATAATTCTGTCAAATAGCCAAATTGTTCACAATCCATATTTTATGCTACGAGGTAGTTTTTCTTAAGCAGCAAATGAATGGTACTGAAATGGTAAATTTACATCAAATTGATTTATTTTGCGATTCTGACCATTACTATATTAAAGAAGTTTTAAGTTAATGATGGAATGATGAAAGATGTAGAGTTTGTAGATGGCGAAATACAGGAACTGTTTACAAATACAGAGAACTTACCAATTTTTCAACCTTTTCTCTAATGAAGGTAAAACAAAGTCGTTATGGAGCTGGTAAATACAAGTGATATTTGAGAACATCTGATTCACTACATCAGTGGGGAGAAATGGGTTGCTTTTATTCTCCTCCCTAACCCGTGCCTGGAATACCTGTATGAAACAATACAAAGGTCTAAAATAATTCAATTTTAAACATCAAATAGCTATAGGTAATAACAGATAAAATGTCTGATACCTATGCTAAGATCCTGTTCAACTTTTTCCCATAATGATGAAAATAAAAACAAATTAAAGAAAATAAATTCGGAAGAAAAAAACTTGTTGTCATGTTATTATAAGTTCTGATCATGATTTGTATTCATAAAGTAACTACTAAACTAAATGTAGCAGTTAGCAGGTCAGAGCAATACTTTAAACAAAGCTTAATGTCCTGTGTATATATATAGTGATAAAATCAATTACAACACAGCAACTCATTAAGTAAAACTTTTCCTAAGCTAACAAAACCAAATAGACTTATCTAAAGATTTAACCTTTAAATTGACACAATTATCAACAAGTAGAGCACTGAATAATTCAGTTTATGTCTGTATCACTTTTAAATTAATTCTAACGAATGTCAGAATAAAAATGTCAGAATACCATGTTACGATTCTATCAGGCAAACCCTTGGGATGCGTGCTGCACATTATTGGATTTTATCAGAGATATTATGTTTGAGTTTCGAGTTGGCAAAACAGAAAAAAAGTGTTATTCAATGTGAGTGCCGCCATGGCAAAATCAATGAGAAGCAGACGCAATGGAAACCATCTTGAAACCACAGTTTCATTCATATGACATATAACAATGACCAATGACCTTACACAATAGATTTGGATAATACAGACAAATGGTACATTACACAGATACACAAGATGGCCTCAGTATACCATGTATACAATGTGTCATCATATGATGATATACTCAACCTAGATACAGTGTACAAAGAAATCAATTTTTCCTAGCCATGTACTTTTTCTGCTTTTCATTGGGGAGCATTTTCCTGGGTATGCTAAATAACATCAATGATTATCTTTCCTTCAAAGTTGAGTTTACTTACATTTTTTTCCTTTTACATACATTGACGACTAGATACAGACGTGCATTGAGCTGTTCGTTCATTTTATTAGATAAATATTACATCAATTCCTAGTAGAAATGCACATGTATGCATCTATATATCCCTACCAATGTATTTGTCCATCCCACAGTCCCATATACTGCAGGTTCATTTATTGCATAATTGTTAATAAAATGAATCTGGAATGTAGCTGATGTCTTTAACATTCTAACAAATATACAAGAAATTGCTTATTGAACCCAAATATGACTTTTATGATGCTGGTTATGGACAGAAATGCTTCAACTTTTTGAACGACAAGACCCCAAGTGTATTTATTCACATGCATGTATTTATATATCATGTATGCTTGTTAATCATATTTGGAAGTTAATGTATATCAGATGCTGAAGAAAAGAGAAGCTGCAGATAAATAGTGATCAACATATTTCAGTTTTTGTTGTAGTAGTAAAACCTGTCTCAATACGGAAAGAAATTGTTGAACTTATACCAGACAGAGGTGAATTGTTTGATGTTGGTTGGGGACAACTCCTTTGTATTTGTCTATTTTATATATAGGGATTTTTAAATCAAACGACACGATATAAGATACCTAGGGACAATTTAATAAGAGCAGGCTGTAATGCCAATACATGGACTCATCATCCCTATTACTACATTTGTATACTTCATTGTCCCTGTTGTTGCTTGTCTTTTGGTTCTATCACTTGGTTTTTCTCCTTTTGTCTTTTATATTTTGGTTGCCATTTCACTAAATTATCTGTCTATCTCGCTAAAGTTGTGTTCTTACTGCAAGACTTTGTTCTGATGTCAGTTTCATGACATTGGAAAGAAGAACACTTTGAATAACAACAAAACGCAACTTTCTATTAAATTTCAAGGAAATCAGACAATGGAGGCATCGACAAGGGCAATAACTCTTCAAAAACTTAACAGCATAGAACATCTCTGCTTCATGGACGTCCAAGTATCAAGGTCTAACATAACATGCTAATTTTCTGGGTCATTGGACAAATCACAAAGAAAGAATTGCTTTGACAACATAATTGGTTAAACAACCTATACAGACAGACAAATAGAAAAACAAAGTGATTCCGATTGAAAGAGTTTATCATATATCTAGCGTGCCTGCATACATACCTGATCAAGGAGATGTAATCGTGCAACATAGGCTTTCTCTGTACGGTGTAGCTCATCTGCGATTCTATGAAGCTTACATTCAATGGTGTCACCAGAGAACTGCAAGAAGTATATAAACACATAGATAGTACAATTAAAAAAAATCAAGGTCTTGTCTTGTGCCATATTTCAAGGAAAATTTGATATTATATAATTACACAACAACAAAGGAGTGCTAACGCACTCCCATTCAGTTTGTCTGTGACACATGCTGCAGTTATACTAGTAGGTCTGCAACATATATGCAGTTTATTGCTTAAGGATGTGCGCTACTCACATATTTATATTTACTTTGTTTTTTTGTAACTCCTCTGGCATTTTCCATAACAATTTTCCGTCTTCTAATGGCCGAACGGTCGCTGAAGACGTTAATCTCCACATATCATCATAACAATACGTTAGAAATTCTTTGCCCATTGACCCCTATATTTCTGACATTATTCTTTAAATATACACCTTATATACCCATCTACCAAAATATTTAAAAATTTGTAAGACTCTTTCCCTATTATATCTGGCCCCTAAAAATCTATTTTTTCCACAGATTACTTATGAAAAATCTAGAGGTGTTCTTTTTCCTCCAAAATTTAAAACGCTTATATCTCAAAACACGAGACCATTGACCTATCCTTATTTTTGTATAAACGAAAAGCATGTACATATGTCAATTGACTTATATAATGAAAATCAGCCAATCTGTAAGACTTTCCTACCCAGTAGTGGTCACCCTTACATATACTTAATTAGTGTTGTTTCACAAATAAATCTTAATTATATGTAAATGGTATAATAATATAACCTACGTCTGCGTTAAAGTAACTGATGCAGGTGGAAAGAGAAACACTGCATACTCTTCTATGGTCCTCCTAAATTTTGTATCAAAATGACAAACTGAAGACCAAACAATTGTTTGCATTACTGCTAACTAAGAAACAAAACATTACAAGTCAGGGTTTTGCATATCTCTGCTCTAGAGATCATTTTTAAACAAATAAATAACTTAAATAAAATAAGGAGAATGGTTCTACCTTATCCTCTTCAATCTAGAGATCATTTTTAAACAAATAAATAACTTAAATAAAATAAGAAGAATGGTTCTACCTTATCCTCTTCGATCTCATCTTGATCATCTTGATCATCTGTGTTCTCGTTGTCACTGTCCCATTCACTGTACTCGTCAAAGCTCATCTCGGAATCAGACCAACTGGAGTCAAACAACTCCAAAACATTAACATTAGAAAATCCCAAAGTGCTACTGTCCGATGCTATTCCAGATTCAGCCTCTGTGTGGCCATTGGAAGTACAATCTGATAGCGTACCTCCAAATTCAGAGGATTTCAAACTATTCCTAGCACTATTGTCTGGGTGATCAAAAGAAGTCACATTTTTGTCCCCACGTTTTAACCTGGGTGACCCCTGAGGGGTCCGGGATCTATGCTTATTTTTGAAGAGTTTATTAGATTCATCACAAGGTTTAAGAGAATTACTACTGTTGCTTGCCTGCTCAAATCTTTGCTTAAGATCTCGCACACTACTACTACCCTTCTCTACACTTGTATTTGGTCCTTTGTTATCATCATTATAATTAATTTGCTCTACCACAGCTTTTACAAAGCCTTTTTTCATAACCAAGTTACAAAACTTCTCGTCGCGAGCTAAAGCACAGCAATGTCTCCGCGTTCGATCCGAGTACGCTGGAAATAAAAGAAGTTTTCCTCCACTGCGAACAACAGTTCTAGAACTATACAGCTCAGGTGAGCGTGGAGCTGAAGGAACAACAGGAGCCTGTTGCACAACTCTCAGTTTTTGAAATTCTTTCAATCTCTGTTTAACAATTCCACTTATGTTAGGAGAACCAGGTCTTGATCCTCCTGTGGGAGAAAAGTCACTTGTTGATTCCAAAATAGAACCTTTACCAGAATCACTTGAATCACTGCTAGAGGAGCCTCCAGCAGCGCCTCCGGGATCGTCAAGCTTTAGGTTACCTAGGCAATCCTCATCATCATCATCAGTCCCTTTGTCTATTGATGTCCGTGCATGAATCACAAGTCCGTTCTTTGTTTTGCGTGTAGACTTTCTGGAGAAACTAACATTACTGAAAAGTCTGTCAAGGAACTTGGGCTTACTTGGTGCTGAAACATACAACAAAGAAATAATTAAACGTAGTTCTTTCTAAAGATTCTTTGTTATCCAATGGACCACACTCTTATCAAGTTTTAGAACAATGTGACCCAATTGAAAATTGTTTTCACAGGGAATGCAATTTGTTGGCCAAACATATCATTTTTGTAACAATTAATGACTTTGACCCTTCCTGTTGATCCAAAAATTGATTAGGGATCCTTGCTACTTCTTTTAACCTAACTATTGTGTTTTTGTTTCAAGTTCAAAGTGCATTAAAAACATAGGATATAAGGTTTCGAATCAAACATCACATTGTGCGGTTGTTACATAATCTATTTATTATCGGTCAATAAAACACAAAAAACAGCGTTTAAATGTCTGTATCTATGTTTCTTTCACGAATTTCTGCACTTTTTATCTGTATGTTGAATTTTTGTAGTACACAGCAAAAAATCAATTCAAAGCTGCCCATATTCATACAACCCCGGTTTGACCTGAAAAATATGCAGGCGCATTGAAGACAATTATATGTTGTCAAAAGCAAAAAATCGAGTTACTGTAGACTAGCAACTTTGACAGATTCCGAAAAAAAAAGAAAACGAAAATTATTTTCAGACAGATACAATTAATAAATATATAAATAAATATATGAAGTATTTTCTAATTTTGCAATCAATGAAAAGATATTTGTGACTGATTTCGTATTTGTGTGTTTAATATGGCTCGGCACAGATATTTACATAGTGTTGTTGTTTTCTATTTACGTTATCGGGCAGAGGCTATTCAATTTATACGTGTATTAGGACACATTTTACCTGTGCTGTAGTTGAACTGGTATTGGTGCTGTTTTTAAACTTTAATGCTGTTCACCCTAATCATAGAAAACGTGTCAATAATGTATCTACTCAACTCAGTGTAAATACCTGTCTCTCACTATATTCACATGCTCTGTTCAAGAAGATATAGAAATTGGTTAATTAAGATCATTAGATAATCAGAAACAGTGTGATATTACCATTTTACATCATATCTATTGAATCACAGCAAGTCTGCATTTGTTTAGATACCAAAATCTGGTCGATCCTATGTTTTTAACTCAATCTCTCAAAAACAAATTCAACAGACTGAAACTTCCTTGCTTAATGCACATCTACATATTAATGTCTTGGATTGTGCCAATCTTCAAAGAAATTGGACAAGGTGTTTTGAGGAGTTCTGATAACAATGCTAATTTTTGTTCAAAGGAATCAAGTTTTATAAGTACTAAAAGGCCATAGCTCTGCACAAAATACAAAAAAAAAAATATCTTTGCTTCATGAGATTCTACATGTCAAGGTTATTGCATTTTGCTAAATTTCAAGGAAATCATAGAAGGTATTATAGGGGAGTTGTGTTGAAAATAGTAATGGATAGAGGGGCAGACACACAGATGGACTTGATGATTCTTACACATATAACCTACCTAAACTTTGTTTGCAGAGGGTATAACAAAATAGGATTTGATTTAGAGGAGAGAGAAGGAGAAAACTTGTCACAAAAGTATAACAGTAAACAAGCATACACTAGCTTTAATATATATAAACACTTGGTACACTCTAATAGTCGTAGAAAACTAAAATAGTAAACATTATAATACTTACAGATAGACAGTAAAAGTATACAATTAATTCTCTTGGTCCTCAATTTTGTGAAATCAAAACTACCTTCACTTACTGATCAGGTTTATCTATACTATATCTAAGTCCATATAATATTATAAAAGAGCAGACGCGATTACTTCCTTGTTCTATTTTAGAACTTCCCGGGTATTGTGTGTCAAGTTGATAACATCTATTGATGTACATTTAGGACAACCTATAGATTATGCTGTGAATAAGTGTCCCTGTGCAATGAAGAATAACCAAAATCCAATATAATAACTAATATATGTGTTATCTTGCTAAATACAAATCTCAAAACGATATACACCTTTTAAGTGGTTACTTTGGTTTATAAAAGCTTTATGGTTGCATATTTATAATCCTTTATCTGAGACAGTGAAATATATCAATCTTCATTGAACTCTAGAATGTGAATTTCTTATAATATTAGGTCAACTTTGTGTTAAAATATATTTGAGACAAAACAATCTGTTTAAGGCTATAATGTCCACCCCTCCTGCTTATTGTCTACAAAGCTAAACATCTAAAGATAGTGATAAAACTAAGTAATAAGTAACAATACCTACACCGAACTATAAATTCATTATTAAAGCTCAAAATGAAACATCTAAAAATAGTGACTATAAAATTAAACAATTAGTAACAGGAAACTACATCAAAACTATTATTGGTTGTCATTCTTTACACAGGAAAACATACTTCACATTTCAAGTACTTCAATGCATGTTAACAGTATTATACATTAAAAGTCTAGAAATGAATCAAACTTCAAACTTGTAGTAAAACATCTGTGTGACCTGAGAAAAATCTTACGTTTCTGATGTGACTCAACAGTCACCAAACAGCAAATCTATGAGCATGCAAACCCTGAGCAAACCCTGGATGGGCATTACCTTGGAAATATTGAATGTGGAGCCAAAAAAAGCTAACATAACCCATCCTAAATTTATGAAGGATGGCATCTGATTCATAGGAACAGATGACCAAGGAAACGCCAACAAACATCATATGGTAATAACAGCATACATACAATCACGTCACCGAAATATTCAAGGACATCCACCACCAGGGAAGGACTTTAAAGGACGTTTATCAACGAATTGAAAGGTGTCCTAAAACAAACAATAAAACAGTAAAATCCATAATTTTATAGAAGTTATATAGACAAGCCTGGATAGGAATTATTTCCAACTTGATCCTAATTGGACAGTTAGACAATAAAGTCGTTAAATTGTTACAGAACAGGTGCCTTACCGTTCACTGTTCTAATCTTTTGAAAATTTAACCAGCACAAATTACATTCAAACATCCTCAAAAAAACTCATGCCAATATCATTACAAAATGTATATACAGCCCTAAAACTCATACAAGATGTGTGACACCCATTAAAGAAAAGCAGAGAAATAAAGTAAATCTAGAAATTATGGTAATCTACATCTAATGGTATGATGTTTGAATCCTAACAGCAACAATCAAGAACCCTTCTATATCGCTAAGTTAGTGTGACAAATAAAAGACTTATTACATCACCAGATAATTAGAGCTGAGATTTAAATGCTGTTAGTAACAAAGAACGTGGTGGTAGAATAACAACAATCTTGTATAAAAATGTTAAAATCCTGGTGAAATATTGGCTTAGATCACTTCATGACTGTTGGTGATCAATACAACACTGAATGTCAAGTAGAAATGTGTACCACTATCTAGATGTTTCAGGCAGAGCTACAAAGACATTACTTTAATCACTTGATCGGCCACAAATATAGTGTTTTTCTACCTAATTCCCTAATAGATCACTAAATCCTATAATAAACCAGTGTTTTGGCACTTGTATGTTTCTGGGGATGCATGCAATCACCTTGGCTATCTAGGAACAAGCAGTAATGTCATTATTATTACATGTTCCCTCAGTGATGTGGGAAATTCTTGTGAAGATCTCAATGGCTGAAATGAATGGTAAAGACTCATGGTCTTCTATGGCTATTTCTAAATACAATATCTGTTATGTTTCTATTACTGAAAATCAATAGCTACAGTCTGGATCCCAGCAACAAACATGGCCACAAGGACTGTCCCTGAGTCAAGTGACGGCCATCTTAATTCTTATTTTATATATTTTTTTCTGGAAGAAACCTGTCATTCACAAAACCACACAGTCAATGGCTCTTCTTTGTTCCAGCTAATTCTCACAAACTTGACAGAATATTGCATTGGAATAATCCTTCTTTATGGAAATTTAAGAATTTTATTTAGAACTGCATGCACAGATGCAGACAGCATAGCATCTTCTGGGAGACCAAACTAAAACATAAAACATTCTGGTAATGACAGGCAAAATACTGCCAGGGTTCTGACTTGAGCTGTTAGAAAGAAATTAGCAATTAAAACCCTCTTCCAATTTAATGCATAATCGAAACCCAAGTCATTAAAATGTAAAAGCCAGTTTGTTTGAAATGCTTGTAACTTCAGTCTATAGAGACACGATGGCAGGGAACAGACTTGTTTCTCATAAAACAACTTTGGTTAAAAATGCATAAGCTAGTGAGCATGTAAAACGCTCAATCTGCATTCAAGTAGGAAAGATGGCATTGATTCCATGAAACTTTCCTTGTAAACAGCTAGCTCACAATGGTTTTTATTTGACTTCTTCCTGATGAGATACTAAAAGACACAAGGCTTCACAATAACCGTAATATTTATTAACCATTAGATTCTTCAAGATTTGTATGGACCTGTTTTTTATAAAAATTTAATTAAAATTACAACTGAATTTTCAGTGCATGCTTATTGGGCTTTCTTTTGTTTGTAGTGGATCAAATAGCACAATATTCCAAAGGTACGTTAAATAAAGTTTAAATACAAATATAACGTGAAGCACATAAAATTTGACAGGCCTTGAGAAAACCAACCTTATAGGGTATATTTTTGACAAATTTATATATATGAACCCAACTATTCAACAACATCAACAGACAGATATCTATAGCTTGCTATTGCAATAATAATAACAATATTGCGTAAGTTTGGAGATATCAAATTGATGTTTCCATAGTTTTTTCAAGGATTTATTCCAGTCAACATTCAAAAATAAGCCAGTATGTGTCCCAATTTTGTATTATTATCAACTTCGCAATATGACTCTATAATACTGCCATATTTTAACCTTAGCTGCATCTATGGTTGACAAACTGTTCCAGAAAGGTGCTTTATTGCATTTAGCACCATATCAGTGACAATGAACAACCATTAGGTGACATCTAATACAGCTAAATCAACACCAACTGAGTATTTGTAAACAGACAGCATTAGATTCTACCAATACCAAGTCTGTTTAACATTAGTTCAATAAGAACACATTCATTTACATCAACAAAAACCAAATCACGCACATCTCTGTTTGAATACTGTCAAAGTGAAATGTTTTCAAGGAAACCTGTCCTTCATTAGAAAGGTACAGGGTAGGGGTTAATTTAAATCAATACACATAATCAGTGTTGGTGCTCAACAATGGAGGCTGGAGAGTGGATGTAAGTATGTAATTAAAGACTTCAGCTCTTACTTCCTGATCAATATTATTGACTTTCCATCCAACAGTCACTGCTATAATAGTCTAGGAGGCATGGCTATAATGGTCTAGGAGGCATGGCTATAATGGTCTAGCGGGCTGTGTTGAAGGTGATAAGTTGATAAATGAGAGATAAATAAGAGAATAAGTCTTTGGTCAATCTAGTAAAGGATAAATCTCAACAATGGTCAAAACATCAGATCAATGGTCAATAGTGTCTACAGGATAAACACAGGGTTGTATAGACATATACAGTATAGATTATATACATGTATCGTGGTGATGTTACACTTGATTCAAAAATAGACAATTACTAATCAATGTCTTGATAATGTTTTTTGATCAAGGGTTGGTGCGAAGGACTCTTTGATTTTAGATCTCATAGAGTAAACCCTCATTATAAGTCTCATGTGTATTCAAAAATACTGCTGGTGATAGGAAACTATGATTGGAGATCTATATAATCTAGCATGTATTCAAAGTTATTGGAGGGAGCACACCATATAAATCAATTGGATTGGCAATACATGTATATTGATTCCATCAACCCAATACATCCTGATAGGTTTATAAACAACATGATTAGGCAAGAATATCTCTATCACTTATATACTGTGCTCTGACATTGAGAAGAGAGTGTCTGACCACTGGTCAATGGCTATTGATTTGTTATATACATGTAGGGACATGAGTTACAGCCAGTAAAGACAGTGGCCAGACTGACCATGAGTAACATCAATGGTCATTTATCACCCTGATGTTCCCAGAGGATCAGAAATATAATTATAGTAAATATGATCCACCATCACAAGCATCACCATGTTCATATAGCAACTTGCCATGTATGACTTCATCTCTAGATCTGTCAGTGTTCAAAGTGTGCTGACCAATAAAAAGCATATCCTAAACACCTGCTGTATATGTATACCTGAAACATTAGATGTTGTTAATAAATTAATAATTAGGATTTTTAACACTGTTTTCCTAGAGTTGTTGATTAAAACACGATATCTAGTTAGCTCATGATGCTCACCTCCAACTGATTTCAAAGATATTTAGACTAAACCTGGAAATCATTTTTGGGTTTTTTTTATTGCTTCCTTTTAAAAAGGAGATGCAAAAACAAGATTTTTTAAAAATTGCCACCAAATCAGCCATTTTGGATTTGTAGTTTCCCAAAACTTTTCATGTGTAATTATGAACAATGCCTAAGTTGTCATGGACCCTTATATACGATGCTTCTATCATCTATGAAATATGTCACAGTGTACTTGTTATCCTTGACCACAGTAGTTAGAATCAACAGTGTTTGACCACTGATGTCCATACTGTAATTGTTGACCACAGTAGTTAGGATCAACAGTGTTTGACCACTGATGTCCATACTGTACTTGTTGACCATAGTAGTTAGGATCAACAGTGTTTGACCACTGATGTCCATACTGTGCTGATGGTGAGCCTGATGATGGTGCTGAAGATTGGGCAGCTGCTACTGTAAATGGATTAGTTGTGCCTTTTATAGACTTCGTTACAGACAGATTCCCAGTGTGGTCATCACTGCTGAGGTCAATCATGGGTTAATATTACACTAAATGTCTACTGCCGCTACAAGACTTTTACTTAAGTCTTCAAGTATGGATTTAATGGAAAACATGTGTAAATAGTTATTCAGTACGTCAATATATTCTGTTCTTTTTAATTAATAATCACACATGGACAAGGACAATTTTTTCAATAATCACCAAGAATAATGATGATGCTTCTAAGTTCTTCAATAATCACCAAGGACAATGCAGAACTCTAATAACCACCAAAGACAATTGAAAAAACTCCTTAATTGTCATAAATGACAATATTAATAAAATGGTCAAAAACACAGAGTTGTTTTTTTAAACAAAAGTCTTGCATTTTTCAATTATTAAAACATATAAATGCATTTTGAAATAGAAAATTTTCTATAGAAACACATTGAATAAGACCAGTGCAGTGGCTCAGAGACGGAGCATTCACATGTGATCTGGTAGAATGGGGTTCTAATCCCGCACCTAAGACGTTAAAATTAGGTAACATTCTCACTCCCTTCTAAGTGCTCAACATTACTGGGTAGAAGGAGGATTGGTTAGCTTGGTGTCAGGATAATGTGACCAAGTGAAGTATCATCTCAAAGTGTATGCTGCATGATATTTCAGTGAGACAGCACTATAAAGTAGTCATCACTGCGCACTGTCACTGTCTCGATATAACCTTGACATGAGTTGAGGGGATATTAAACCCTAATAAAAGAAACAAATAAACATTGAATAAGATATTGCATTGAAACATTATGAAACTGCATTGAAGTACAACAACACTCTAGAAATACTATAGATCTTTTAATCTTTTTATTATATTCTGATAATTGATAATTAATAATATTCCCCTCAGTTTACAAGATCTTTTTTATAAAGCGTGATTTCTAAAAATACAAAAACGAATAGAATTAGATTTAAGACAAAAGCTAGAACTAACGAATACTTCAAAGGAAAATCTCAAGAACTTCCTTCACTTATGTTTCAGCCCATCCTCTAAACGAAGGGAGGGACTTTATCAGTAATATACAGGACAATTTTAATTAATTTTAAATTTTTATTATTTTCTTCCTACACATATTTTTCATTTCCTCCAGTGCTTGGAGTTGTTTGATATTATAAATAAAAAATCAACAATTTAGTTATCAATTTATCAAAATTGTTATCAAATTTCATCTTAAAGATATACGTGCAGATTGTTGCATTGAAAAGTGTTTTTTTTTCAATAACCACTTGACACGTCCTGACAGACCTAGATATCAATCTACTGAAATAAGATATAAAAAGCATGCACCTTAAGTACATCAGGAAGTTTGATTTCCTCTCCACCACAAAAGTACAAAATACCATGTAGTAACCTCATAGAATCATGATAAAAATAACAAAAATCCTAGTACTTCCTACATTTTCTCTTAAAATTTCCTTATTTATCTAAAACATGTAATAACTAATTTCCTTTCATCAAAATTTTGTGGAAAATCTGCTAAATTTTGAAGTTAATGTTCCATCTATGATCTTCCCTCTCAATGCATCATGTAAGACATAGGTAAATTATCATCTTTTCAATAGAGGATCAGAAACCACTGATATTTAAAGATAAAAGGAATAAAGGAAACAAATACTTGTACAACAGTTAACTTGACTTAAACTCTATCACAATTAAGCCTGATAGAGTTATGATTATTTTGTTGTTATTCTGTGTCAAATCTTAATTCCAAAAATATCCTATTTTATCACAAAGTCTAAGTCTTTGAATAAAAAAAATCTGTATATTAAAAGTGACACCATAGCTTTAATTTCCTTGTGCTTTCAACCACCATTCATTATGCCTTCGATAGAACCTTTAAAGTCTCTAATATTATACAAGATATTTGAATGGTATTTGTAATATCTGTATACGCTGACCGACTTGTATGTAGATATAAATACTATCATTATATAGATATAACAAAGAGACTATGAATCATCGAAGCATTATATTATATCATTGCTAATTCAGTAATGGTTGTCATTCGCTTCATTTTTTTCCAGTCCTCCCAGAGTCCCCAGTGTCAACCTGTGTCTCCATCATGGTTTATTGGAATGAAAGCAGAAACATTAATATAAATCAATATTTTCACTACTCAAGTGACATCTGCTTCCAATTCCATTGAACGTTTGGCAGACATGAATTCCTGTACTAATAGACCAAAAATCTATAATTCTGCAGCAGTACTAAATTGTGATTCCTTACCCCACATACACATGGTGACTGTAGTCTGCTAAATCCAGAGGAGAAATATTAAAGTCCTTGTGAACACAGATATAGCTTTACAATCAAAGACATGTCAACCATTGGTAAAGAACAAGCTAGAGTGACTGAGTGTATGGTTGCCACGGGAGTGCATGCAGAAGTGTCATATCCTACAGCAAGGTGAAGGTCGTATTGGAAGCCAGCCTCCCCAGCTTGCAGTGAACTCTAAGATGAGTAAGAGTAAGCAGAGGCTTGTATCAGTTATTGATTCATTATTGATGAGGCAGGCCTTTTTATTGTATTACTATTGACTGACTGTTGTAGTGTGATGTCTCCACTCATGTTCTGTAGGGGACACTTTTACACATAACATTTAGTTTACAGTAATTACAGACAATTAAAGAAACAATATATTAGGAAAAACATAATTTTGAAGTAAGTCAAGATAAGAGAGATAATCCTTAACATCATCACCATTGGAAGCATACATCAACATCGTCATCATTTGAAGACTTTAGGTGCAAATATTTTTCAGTGCACAGAAAATTGACTAAACTTAGAAGATCATGACTTAAATTGTAAAAACTGATAGAAAGTTTTAACTAAATTAGATGTGTTTATCATGCCAGGTAAGGCTTATCATTGATAGTATGGTAGATTTTGTGCTTGTTTTTATTGCTATGAAGTCAGTATGTCCTTGTTTTGGATAACTGACACTAATTTGTTTACAAGTATCCCCTTACTAGGGTCAATTTAGTTTGTTTTTATAGACCTCTGTTTAACTCAGTACACAGACTCTATCAATCAGACTATCATAATGAAAATTTATAACATAATTTACAAATATGTTTGAAACATTATGTACAAAGCTCATTGTAATAGTTACGTTCAGAACTCAATAAAATAATGTTTCTACATCAGTAAGTCCTTTTTATTTTGATCTTCGTCATCATGCATGCCCAAATAGCACAAATAAGTGTCATGCCATCAAATTCTTACATGTAAAAAAAAGAAAATTTTGTAAGAAATTTTTTCAAAATGGCATTCATTTACTAATTACAATGCATATATGTCTTCAAGAATGCACAAGGTACAATTGAATCTAAAAAGGAACTTTCTATGCTTCTATTACTTGCTGTTTGAAAAAGATGCAACAAGTGGCTATTTTACACATCTTCATGTGGTGTACATGTACTATCATTGTGAAAAGTTTTATTGAATTCCATTTAACGGTGTTGGAGGAGTTAGGCTTATGAGATTCATGACATGAAAATGTTGAAGTCTAATTATCTCCTCTTGAAGAACATGCCTATCTTCATATGGTGTACTATCATTGTGTAAAGTTTTATTGAATTCAATTTAACAGTGTAGGAGGAGTTGCGCTTATTGGATTCATGACATGAAAATGTTAAAATCTAATTATCTCCCCTTGAAGTCGTCGGAACGAAAATATTTTTCTTCAAGCCTATCTTCATATGGTGTTCTATCATTGTGTGAAGTTTTATTGGAATCCAATGAACGGTGTAGGAGAAGCTGCGCTTACGAGATTCATGACCTGAAAATGTTAAAGTCTAATTATCTCCCCTTGAAGTCGTCGGAACGAAAATATTTTTCTTCATGCACATCTTCATGTGGTGAACATGTACTATCATTTTGTAAAGTTTTATTGAATTCCATTTAACAGTGTAGGAGGAGTTGCGCTTTTGGATTCATAACATGAACATGTTAAAATCTTATTATCTCCCCATAAAGTTGTCAGAACAAAAACATTTTTCTTCATGCCTATCTTCATATGGTGTACAATCATTGTGTACAGTTTTATTGAAATCCATTGAAAGGTGTAGGAGGAGTTGCGCTTACAAGATTCATGACCTGAAAATGTTAAAGTCTAATTATCTCCCCTTGAAGTCGTCGGAACGAAAATATTTTTCTTCATGC
>JAUMGZ010141202.1:0-16955 GCA_032359645.1 Pododesmus macrochisma
AAAAAAAAAAACCTCCCTCCCTCATCTTATTTTGGAAAAATATGCCCGAGAAACAAGAAATTAATTTTGTTTGGCCTAATCATGTTTGCTCGGACAGTTACTGGACAAAATCATGATATTCCAGTATTATTGCACAATATTCTTATATCATAAACAAGATATGTAAAACTGACAAAGTAAAAATGGTCTTGAAGATATATTTTTGAACCCTTTACAACGAACAGATAGGCCCATTTTGTTGTTATGTTACAACAGGATATGGGTATAATATGACAGGATCAAACAGACCCTTTGTTTGCCAGTTTTATTGGGATTTTACATCTTAGTAATGTTAAAAATCAGGTATTTTGGAAGCCACAAACCACCACATTTGAACATTGCCCACACTTACAGCTGCCTGTGGAAGTAGTTTTCAATCATCGGGTCTGAGTGAGCTGCCACTGCAAAGTTACTGCTCCCTGTGTCAATCAAAACATCCAGCTGAAAACAAAACAGAAATTTATCAATCATCAATGAAATGAGTTAATCGTTTCTTTATAATCTTTCATTTCCTTTTTATTAAGGTAATAGGCAAGTGTCACCATTTCTGGATTGAATTTCTTCAAATTTAGTGTATTTATTACTTTCAGGTTAAGAAAATTTTCTGCTACAAAAAATTACAGGTTGTCAGCATTTTTAAGATTTTAAATGGGATTTTATGTTAGAAATATGAATTTTGAAGAAAAGAAAATAATTATAGACATATTTTTCGCAAAATAATGTCGTTAAAAATATGCGGACATAGATTAGTATTTGATTACTGTATTTCCATTTAATTAATGCTGAAAATATGTAAAATGAGTTACTTATAAAAAAATCAAAATTGACATTGTATAATAAAACCATATACAATGTACATGTACTGGGTACACATATATAGTACTGACATGTATGAAATAGGTAGTTGGTTTCTTGAATAATATAAAATGGACACATGTGTACTGTTCCGATGATAATAAATAAACTGGATAAATGCCTGTATTGCTTTGAAATACTTTAGTATGTTAAGAATGCTCTATTACGTTAATAGAATACATAAAACGTTCACGAGTTAAGATTAATGAATTTACAGAACATAAATTATGATACTGTCTCCCTGCATTGGTTTTAAAATGTAGGTATGTACACGTACAATGTACTTCTTCTTTCAGTTTGGCAATCCAATCCAAAAACCTTAAAACAATCTTTACATAGCTGCCTCCTTTGGACAACTTTTTTTATTTAAAAGTTTGTTATTGCTTTCATGTGTAATTTTGCTGGTCTACATACCGGTAAACTGTTTAACATGATAAATCTCTAATCGATTTTTTCAATTTGAATGTTCTTTATATCTAATTTCTATCTTGTTCAAACAGTCATCAGGTACATTAAATATATGAATTGAATTCAGGACAGTTAGATTTCACACAAAATATTACCAATTGTGGAGGTGTCCCAATGGCCACTTGTACATAGTATCCCTGACCCGGCTTTCCATGTAAATTATTCTTCTGTCCCAAGAGAGATACAGTGCTACGGCTATTATCACTTCTTTTAAGTCGATGATGTTCAAATGGAAATGATATAGATTTTTTAAACAAAGGAAAATGGATCATCTCCCCTGACACACTCCAACATATGTTGAATAAAGTGAGAATGAATGAAAACAAATTTAAATAACTCAGATGTAGCATTATAGACGAATGCTTTGTCATTAGTGACTTCATTGTTAATAGTTAGGTGGAAATACATGTAAGTATCTCTGACCAGGAATACATCTAACATCATATGTTACATAAATATGATGGGTCCTTTAAACTTTTGGTCCATTTTGCTTGCCTCTTCTGACTTCTTATGTTTAGACTTTAGAGTTTATATCTTCTCATCTGCATATAAAGAAACTTAATGTTAAAATCAATAATGTACAGTAATACTATAAGTGAAACCGCGTGAACTTGCATTCTTAATTTATGAATCTGAAGGTCATTTTGATCCAGTTAAGTTGACCCATTTGACATTTTTAATATATGCGACAGTAATATTCTCTTCAATTGATTAAGTCAATATCTCATAATCTGGTTTTATCTCTCCTTGTCAATCAAATTATAATAAATATATAATCAATCATAAAGGTTACCATATATACAGCACTTGAAACATGAAACTAAGGGTAACGAGGGGACCATTGGGCCTTAACGTCCATCTGGATTAAATGGGCCTATATGTAAATGTTTGGCATTTGAAAACTTTTGACCTTTGGGTTATGCCTTGAAAAAAGTTGTTTCTCCATGCCCTCAAGTTATTTTAAACCAAAGCATTAAACAATAGGCCTTCTACTATACTTTATAAGAAGATTTTTAAAATTTTATCAAATTTTCCCCAATTGGGCATCCAAGTGACCCTCCCTGGGTACTGAGCCCAGTCATTTGAACAAATCTGAACCCCCTTCCCCTAAGGATAACATCTACCAAGTTTTGATAATATTAGTCAAGTAGTCATTAACCCGAGGTTCACGCCTTGAACAAACTTGGTTCTCCATTCCCTAGAGTTACTATAAACCAAAGCATTAGGCATTAGGCTCTAGGCCTTCTAGTTTATTAGAAGAAATTTTTTGAAATTTGGTCAAATTTCCCCCCTTTTGGACCCGAAAGAGGCGCCCCCTGGGGTGGCGGAGCCCAATCATTTTAACAAATCTGAACCCCCTTCCAAAGAGGGATATCGATGACATCTACCAAATTTGAATAAAACTGGACAAGAAGTCAAAAATGTAAAGAGTTAAC
Organism: Pododesmus macrochisma; assembly: GCA_032359645.1. NCBI lineage: Eukaryota > Metazoa > Mollusca > Bivalvia > Pectinida > Anomiidae > Pododesmus > Pododesmus macrochisma. The sequence goes on from JAUMGZ010141202.1 coordinate 2,799, forward strand.
ATATAGCTTTGAAATTGACCCATAAATGCGTAACCTATTTTTGACCCCAATCAAGTTCCAAGATAACAATGCCCCTATTCATAGAGCTCGTATAACTTGTGAATACAAACAACAGAACCACATTCCGAGTATCATGTGGCCAGCCCTATTGCCAGACATCAAAATTATTGAAAATCTGTGGCTTCGGGTTAAACGTGCATGAACCCTTCAAAATCAAACATGTACAGCCAACATCAACACGCCAGAAGAACTATTTGCGGCCATACCTGACGTCTGGGTTTCATTCTCACCCTGAATATATCAATTCTTTATACCATTCCATTCAAGCCATTTTTTTGCAGTTATAAGGTAGAAGAGTCAACTGACCGAAGTATTTGGTACAGTGTATGTACACACATTTTGTCATTGGTTAATTATCGTATGTGTAAATGAGACCACCCCTTAACACTACTATGATGCCATCTTGAAAAGTCGCAAATACTTTTGCTATGACGCTGTATATATACATGTAACCACTCTCGCGTTCTCCGCGGAATAGTGCATCAAAGAAATATGCCTTCGGAACACAGGCACTTGTTTCAATCAATAACGGGGAGGGGTTATTGATTGAAACAAGTGCCTGTGTTCCAGAAGTAAGAGTCCGCGGTTGGCATAATTACGTCCTATTGAAAATCGGCTAATAAGCAGCCACTTATGCTATATGAGAAGGGGTAAAACTATAGGGTAGGTAATTTGATACCAAATTTGTGAAAGGAAAGTAAAACCCTAATGAAACTCAAATGATGATGTGTGCCAAATCGGTTAGTGTTAACATGTAAAGATACTGTAGGCCTACAACGGACAATAAATCACCTTCTTATGTTAAACAATTAACCCAATTTTGCAGCAAAACTGGCTTCAGTCATCTTACAAACGTCAACATATTTGCAGCTGTCACTTCACCGACTTCCGGGGGTAGGTCAAGGTTTCTATGTTCTCGTTTAGATGTGACTAATTTATTGATTTTGAACCAACTTTATATACTTTCAATCAATAAACACTATTAAATAAGATGTCATTAACTATAAGTATATATGCTATAAAAAATAGTGATTGGGCTATTTATGAAAAATCAAAATATGCAAATGAGCCCGCCGAGTAGCAACATGCAAACAATATGGACGACACCGTGAACGCTGAATGCAGTTACAAAGTAGACTAAGGGCATTTTCTGTTATGTTCTGATGAAATGAGACTTACTATTCATTATACAGGTACAAATTTAATATATTTGTTTGTTAACAATTGCAAAGTAATCGGTAAATTCGCCAATAATATGCAAAATAGCGTTAGCAGGTGGTTGCTTGGAAGCAGGAACAGCCTTGCAAAGTCTAGAAAACGAGATTTAAACGTTTTGAATATTTAAATCATTCCAATGTAACTTATTTTTTTATTAAGTGATTTATAGTCTGTTAGATGATTCGAATTGGGAGATTCCTCTCAAGGCCTACTGTGCCCTTTTTGTTAGGGCTTAGAACCTATTTATATCCCAATAGGCATAATACTCTGGCCACAGGGGCACGTACATTATTTGGTTTCATTTATCACTTTTGACATAGAAATAATATGAAAAAGAAGATTTATTGCGTGTTTGAAAAAAATATTTAATTTTTGAAGTGAGTAATCTTTTTGATGTTGAGTATATCTGGGCTTAAAAACAGATACCTTTCCAATTGATTTGCCGTTTCACTTTATAATAATATTCATGTTTAAGAAATTCTATTTACTTCTGAAAATTCTACAACTTTCTGCAGACGGCCATTGTTGACGTTCACTAGGCACACCTCGGCCGATTCTGTTAAAATATTGTCATAACAATGGCTGCCTGCAGAAAGTTGTAGAATTTTCCTATCCTGGAGAAGGTTCAGGAATATTAGGTATATTTACCGTGTGTTAAGCTATGTCATTTTCCCACCCTTTACATATTGAATGGTACAATATATATATATATATACAGCTTTATGTAAATTTCTGTTTCATCAAGAAAATGCACCCTTTTTAGACAAATCTGGTATTATCCCTTTGTGTAAACCCTTAGAGTACTTTTTAAAGCAAAACTTCACAATCATCAATACTGTCCTGTACATGACTAAATGACAGGTGTATTTTATTAATTAAAATTAAACTGTCGTCAAGTATCGGGAAGTTTTTGATTTAGATATATGTGTTGAGTGATAATTTTGATTTTAATTATTCCTGTGTATATTTAATTTTTTTAATTATTTCAAAGCTTATATTAATTAACCCTAACTAAGCGCCAGACTCCATACATATGACAACCTATAATGTTCATCTGCCATTTAAAGTACATCTTGTTGTCTAACAAACAACTTTATTATAAAATTAGTTTTAAATTTTGAAAGGAAAAGTATACTAAATGTGAATATTTACATTGGTCAATCAAAATATAATGAGTGTCATTTTAATTTCCAGGATTAGATTAGACAAAATGGATGAACGTCTGAAGTGGCTTGAAGGGAGGGTTAGTTCCTCCCTGCGACCTAAAAATGAGGAACTCAGGAATATGTTCCTCAACGATGAAAACCGGTGAGCTTAATTCAATCAATATTTTGCCATGTTAATGTATATCCTGAAATGGACATCAATTTTTTTTTTAATTATCTTTTTTTTTTTAATGAAAAGTGTACATGTGGTCATGTAATTGTAAAAATTTGTTCTATTTGACACATACAATGTATACCATATAAAACAAACAACTTTTGAATTGTAACTCTTTCTAACTTAATTTTAAAGTACATTTATGTAGGGTCCAAAACAGTTTAAAACAAATTTTAAGGAAAAAAAACTGTTAATGTAGGGAGTAGCTATATATATATATACACGACCGTCGTGTACATGTTCATAGCCAAAATGGCTCTCAAATGACTATACACAATCATTAAATATTTAGGTAAGGCCAAACAAAATTAATACTAACGGCTTCAAAAATTTTAGGGTAGGCAGGTAGGCAAATCTTTTTATTTTACTTTAAGTTTTTACCTAGGTTATATAGAGACTAGAGGTTCTGACTTTAACAGTGCTTTTCTGAAAATTGTTTAAAAACTTTTAGGGTAGGCACTAACAATTAGGGTCGGTAGGGTTAGCGGAAACACAAGTATTTTTCTTTTGGCCTAATTGGTTATTCAAATTACTATTTTCAAGACCATATTGAAAATAAAGCATTAATTGGAAATCAAATTTTTAAATTATAAGTTATGAAAAAATTTGTTTAAATGCGGTTTTGGCTCAGGTAAATCTTGTATTAACGACCCATATGCCTGTATGGCGATTACTCATACTACTACTAGTGATGGGCCGATGATCGGATATAATCGATTGATGGCATGAAAACCTTAACCAATGTCGATAATCCATTGCAGTTTGTCATAATCGATTATTGGTTTTTGTTTACTATGCCAACAGACTGTACAGGTCAATCGAACACGCTCAAAGGGAAGCTACTCATTATCTAACACCTCATGCTCAAGATGGCGGTTATAACAATTGCTACTGAGATTTCTAAATGAGAAGGACATAAAAATGTACCGTTTATCCATATTAAAAGAGGGAAGACAAGTGAAGTGTGGACACATTTTGGATTTGTTAAGTACGGGAAAATCTGCAATCTCTGATCAACCTGGATTGACCTATGTTTCCATACACGCAGTGGCGACAAACTACCATCGTCATATCCAGGTTGCTTTTGGACAGACAATGGTGAAATATTTTACCATATTCTAAGAAATCTGAATATCTTCACTTCACTTGTTGTTTTCTTTCCTGGATTTGGATAAATAGTTTGTTATGTGTCATTCTCGAGCAGAGTCTATCACAGTTGCTTGAATCAGTGCCATTCCTATTTGTTGTGAACTGTTGATATTTTGTTTTATTTTTTATTTACAAAAAAATAAATTTTACCTAATGCATTAAAAAATATTGCTTAATGTTTTAAGTCTATAACTTTATGACAACTCATACTTATGTTATGTTATTGTTGAAATTTAGTGTTGGATTTTGTGGCGGTGTTTTGTTTTTTGTTGGTTTTCTTTTTATTAGTGAATAAGTTCAGTTTGTTCTTTCTTAATCAAATTCCAATTTGTTTTAACTTGTTAAATATTGATTCATTTTCATTTTTTACCTACCAATTTTACCAAAGGAATGCTATGGTACATCACTCCAAAAACCCATATTTATTTAATCAATGATAAAAATTGGTTTGACCAAAAAATGAAAAAGGGAATGAATTTTTGGTTATTGAAGAATTTCTTATTAATTAAGCAATGAATTTTAGACATGGGTTTGATTCCTGGCAGCTTCAAATCTAAGACATTAAAATTAGATCATCTTCACGCTCCCTGCTAAGTGCTCAGCTTTACTGGGTAGGAGGTGGACTGATTGGCTCGGTGTCAGGATAATGTGACCCAAGTGAAGAATCATGTCAATGTGTCTGCTGCATGATATTTCAGTGAGACAGCACTATAAAGTCGCTATCATTGTGCACTCTAACAAGCAGACAATGTCTTGATATGACCTAGACATGAATTGAAGGGACATTAAACCCAATGAAACAAACAAACACGCAATGAATGTTTAAGCAAGTGTAATAATGGTCCTATAGGCTATAATAGACATTGCTGTATGCTGACAAACTGAACAAATCTTGTCAGTCACCCACAGTAAACCAGAGGGGACTATAGGTTTAATTTGTGCCTCATCATTATGTTCGTCCGTCCAGTTTAATTTGTGCCTCATCATTATGTTCGTCCGTCCAATCCAATCTTGTCCTGGCCATTCCTTCCATACTATTTCACGCAGCAACCTCAAACTTGGCACAATGGTACAGTTTTGAAAGGCAAGGTCAAGGTTACAGGGTCAAGTCTTAGTTTTTTGTTTGGCTCTAGCTTGTCTGGGCCAAAATCAGGGTTGTGTGGTCATCAGTTTTTTATTAGCTTGGATGTGCAGTTAAGCCATGCAATAATTGCTGTCCAAAAGGGACCAGTGGGGGACTATGGATTGCCCTGCAATACTTAATGCATGTTGAAGAAGTCTTCATATATAGACAAACAAATTGGTACTGTAATTATAATATATATTCATATTTCTGCAGAAACACACAACATTTAAAAATGTTAATAAGGAAAATTGTGAGAAAGTCATGCATGTATTATATCAGTTAAGGTAATTTTTATTGCCAGATCTTCTTTGAAAATATATTGCTTACACAATTTCGTTTGCAGGCTTGCTTTTTATGAATTCATAAATAATGAGGATGTTCGACGGTTGTTTGTGTATATACGACCTTCTAAACAGATAACTGCCTCACTGATTCCACCATATGATCTCAAATACAAATCCATCTTCTTTCTGAAGTGTAAAGCTGGAATCAAGTTAACCAAAGAAAACATTGGTTTGTATCCATTAATATTTATTTTATTGTCATTGATGTCCTAAAGCTTTGAAAAAAACTATAAATATAAGATCTGTCAATTGCAGTCTATATATACTGTAATCATATATATTTTATACATTTTTGCACATTTTTCAAGCATTTAAGTCACAATGCTTTGTCCATTATCCTGATAATTTTATATATGGTCAACAGTTCTGTATGTTTCCTTAACCAAATGATCAGTCTTCTCATAGTTTGATGAAGTTAAATGAGCTTACTACATTTTAGTACCTGTAATATAGTTAATATTTGACATTGTTGATCTGAAAAGCTCATTCAAATTGTAATTAAATTCACTGTTTAGAAATTTTCATATTTGTTATATTATTAACTCTTTTTCAGGAAATGAGGTTTTTTACATTGACTGCACAGACGTGCCCTTGGAGCATCTTGAGATGCTTGTACGCGAGGTTTATCTCCCCTTGTTGTGTACAAATCAGTCTAACTTGGCATCAGCCGGAGGAGACAAAGTGATGGATGTATTACACAGACTCATGTCTATTGTGGAGATATCACAAGGACATGTTGAGGTAACAAAGTAAAACTTATCACAAATATGGTCTGATCCAAATATTTAAATAAAATGCTTTAAGTGCATACAAGACTTGAAGTGTATGAATATTGATATAATGGTAAAAAAAAATTTAATCTGTGGTGTATTAATGTTTTTGATATTTGAACTATCCTAGGTTCATATTGTTATATTGTTATACCTCCATGATAATACATGTGTATATATATTCTAGTTAAGATATTGAAGGGGTCGCAACTATTCATAACCATAGTATTCAGGAACTGTTGTGACTAATGTACTAAACGTTTTGTTAAATACAATTGTCAAGATTGAAGTTATTTTTCTGTTAAATATTGGAAAAAAGGATAATCTTTTGAGGTCTATTCAATTATTTCCCCCACAATGAAGTAGAAAAGAACATACATATATAAAATTCAGTTTAAAACAAAAATACAGTGGAGTCTCTCCACAGCAATAATGTATTGTCATTGTAATGAACTTTATGTTATAATGAGTATCGTTGTAAAGACTGACTTCACAATAAATCCACAGTCAGATTGAAAAAGAAACATTGCATATTATACAATACTAATAATAAAAGACTAGTCGTATGAATTTGAGCTGTTTTATAGAACAATCAGTGTACTGTTTTAAGTATCAAATAAACAATGCCATTGACAACAAATACAAGTATTTCATTGCTCTCTACTTTTTTCCTTTACAGGGTCGTATAATACTGAGTTTGCCAAACATTGAAGTTCTAGCTGAGGCTGCAGCAGCACCTCAAAGACGAGGGGCAGTGCTTCATGTTCTCGAAACAACTGTTCTCGGCTGGATAAAACAGATAAAGGTAGCATTTTGATCTATGTCTGTACACAAGAATACTTAAATGGAAAATTGGAAACCAAGGCTTACTTATATTTCATATTATCATGTTACTAGTTAACTTTCCTTAGGGATTCATTGGCAACAACGATCATTTTGATTTTAAGAGTGCATAGTGTATAAAATATATATAGTATGACAAATTATTATTGACGTGACTGTTGATGATGAAGGAATGTATTGATGATATTTCTTAAATTTCAATGTGTAATGGAATTTGTAGTGCTACTTGAAAATCCTTCCACCGTAAAATTACAATTCCCTTGAATACAACTAGCTTTTAGGTTTCTTTTAGTCTTTAGTAGTTTACCTTGTTTAAGATATTATTTTTGTAATTTGTATGCAGGGAGTATTGAGGCACGACCCCATTGCAGACCTTTTCCACCACTACGGCCCTGAACCTGGCCCACTGGATGAGATAAAGATGTGGGAGCACCACCTAGGACGTCTTATCTCTATTCTGAAGCAACTGAAAACAAACCAGGCTGAAGACATTCTAACAAACCTTGAGAAAGCTCAGAGTCAGTATGCCACCTCTTTTAGTCAAGTTCGCAAAGATGTGAACAGGGTAAGTTCCAATATTTTAATAATAGATATGTTGGCATCCTCAGTTTAGTATAAAGCAATTTTCACTAGAAATCCAGAATATATTACTCATTAAGATAGTCTAAAGATGCTGTACAACTGATATTTAAAAGCATATATATAGTGTGATATGGAATGAAGAAAAAAGATTAGATATAAATGCTAAAACAAAACCTGCATAATTGCAAATAAATTTAGAGGATTTATATTTTTTTTTTAATCACAAACCCTCTTTTGACAATGATATGTTACTCCTGCCTGATAAAAAGTTGATGACAGAATATAAAAATGACGTCATTTGGGAATGTCTTATTTTTTATCTCAAGTGTTACAGGGGGAACACTAAAGACGAAAACAAAGACATATGCCTGCTTTACAAGAACAAATTTCTTTTATTGATCTTTGATTGATTAAGTTAGCAGAAAGGAATACATTAAGATTGGACTCAATAAATTTAGTATTAAAGATATGTGTCTTTCAACTGTAAGGGATTCAGCTGTTTTACAGCTGAACTTATTAAAAAGTCTATTGTATTTTCTTGTTGAAAGCATTGGAAAATAAACTCTGTTTTGTTTCTATGTTTCACAAAGTGAAAGTACACAAAATTTTATATAAATCCTACTTTTCAGGCAGTTACTGAGGTCAACAGAACACTAAAGTTTTTAAATACAATGCAGTGGCTGTTTGAGGAGCTCAATGAAACTTTAGATCCTTCACAAATGTTAAAACTCTTCAAGCCTCTTATGCAAGTTCTATTTTTGGTATGGCAGAACTCAACGTAAGTGCTTTTTTATGCCCCCACCATGAAATGTGGGGGGGAGGTGTTTAGTGTTACCCTTGTTCGTACGGAAGAAGGTTCCGGGACTTTTTTTTCAATACACAATAACATATTTAGCTTATACTTAGTATATTACCTTATCTTCATTTGTTTCAAATCAAGTTTGAATCCCGGTCCATTATTTCAATTTTTTGTGGAGTTATGGCCCTTTTCACTTAGAAATGTTTTAATTTTTATGGTTTTCCGGATTTTTTTCAATACACAATAACATATTGAGAAGATACTTAGTATATAACTTTATCCTAACCGGTTACAGATCAAGTTCCAATCCCAGTCTGTCATTTCAATTTTTTGTTGAGTAATGGCCCTTTGCACTTAGAAATTTTTCAATACTTATTGTTTTCTTGACTTTTTCAATACACAATAACATATTGAGGCTTAAATGAATAAATCACGGTCCTTGATTTGTTTTTGGTAGAGTCGTTGCCTAACAAATTTGGGGCAGGGCATTCATGTTGTTTCCACATAGTCTAGTTGCTGATGAAATTCCACTACTGTATATTCTTTAAATTTATTCAAATTGCAAGAACATAAATAAAGTGGCAAAGCCAAATAAATGATGAATATTGTCTCTATATTCAGATTCATGATAATTTCTTGACAATTATATAAATTCATTTTACAGATATTATCATCAAATGGATAAATTCCATAACCTACTGCGTCTGCTTTCTAATGAAGTGGTTCACAGAGCTATTGCCATGGTGGGAGAGGACATTCTCAGAGAACCGTTAGAGGTTCACATCTTCTTTACACTTATTATCATGTTGTATGTTACATCATAACAGATATAAAGAAAAATCAGTAAAGGATTTAATCTGGTCAAGAATATTTTATAGACAATGAAAAAAAGAACACAAATAGGGTTTAGCAATAGACAAGCCTTATCTTTATATTTGGCCCGAATAGAATATGAATATCTGGTGAGGTATTAACTATGTGAAAACCTAAAAGATGTGGACAATTTTATGCTGTTGGAATGATTTTAGCTTAAGTAAGTTTGAGAATAAAGATGTTTAAGTTTTGAGTTTTTTATTAATTGAATTATATGGATTTTATTATAACAGTCATATTCCAAGTTAAAAGATGCCTTACGTGTGTGTGCAGCATTTAGAGGTACCTATCTTGACTTCAAAGACAAAGCTGATGATCAAAATGCCCAAAATATTGCAGAAAATGCTGAAAGATTGTAAGTATTCATGACATTTTTGTTTTAGTTGTAAAGAATATTCCATCTCGAAAACCTTGCTTATTGATAGTCTGTGATACAATGTAGATGCTTTTAAGAGGAATAAGGTAATTTCTCTTATTTATCTTAAAGTCGAGGAATCTATATTTTTCGTGTTATAAGGTAAACAGTGCCCTAATTGAATATTTATGTTTACTTGTAGAGCATCTAGACCACAAGGTACATTGTTCCTGACCAAGATGTATGGCCCTCATGCCTACACACCACGATACGGCTTACGTCACTCTGACGGACATTCCAGTAGTAGTTCTATCAATGAGGATGAACTCTGGACAGATAGTCCTTGGCCACCAAGGAATGCACCATGCTTTGATCTGCTTAACAGCTTTATGGAGAGGTAAAGTTTTGAAAATATAAACTTTGTGATAAATATAACTATTAAAGTTTGACATTCTCTATTTATTAACTATTTGTAGTATTTTTGTTGGTTTAATTACAGTTTGTTGAATTTGCAGACACAAAACTATTGACAGATAATATCAAACTTAAACAACGAAATAACAACAAAATTAGGTATTGTTTTTCAGTGCAGTTTTTTCATATATTTTGCATTGCTCTATTAAAAGTATATACATCCTTGAGTTGTCAAATATTTTTGAGTCAAGTGTATTTGCGAAATATATTTTTGATTTTAATACCCTTTTGGAAAATATTTTATCTACTGGTAATAAGGTTATTATCAGACATTTTTCACAATATCATGATGTTTCACTTTAAGAGTCGACAGGTTTTGATAGCTATGTATTCAATTATTTTTAGATGTAATGATGTTTTGGAGCTGGTAGAAACCACACGACATTTCAGATTACTTGCTGGGGCTGCAGAAATAGGAGGTGCAGGAAGCATGAGTCTTGATGCTCTTGTTAAAGAGATTCATGAGAAATACACAGTCACAATGAAAGAGTTCTTCTCTGTGGTGGGCAATATTCTTGGTATAGATGGTACTCAGAACTTTGAAAGAGCCTTCTTCAAGTTCAGGACTGTTGTCAAGGTATGCTGTTGAAGAAAAGGAAGGGTTTAGAAAGCAGAATTAATAATCAGTGTGTGGAAAATACATAAAAACACATTTTTTAGATATTTGTTTTTCATTGCTATTTCAAAGTATTGAACAAAGAATTTACAACATTATTGTATGTACATATTTATTGATCAGTATGATAACAGATTGATTGCAAAAACTAATTTTTGTTGTTATTTTTAAAGTCTTTGGAGAAAAGATTAGCAGAAATCCTCAGACTATCCTATAATCAGTGTCCTACTGTGGAAGCCCAGTTAAGATTATTGGAGGTGTTTGAGGGTGTCAGTAGCAGAGAATTAGTACAGGTTTGAAGATTATTTTTTATAATATTTTAAAATTAAATCACAATACTGTATTTAATATTTCTTCTATATATAAATGCAGTCAACATTTTGAAGAATTATCTTTTAATGTGCAAGTATCAAAAATTAAAAATAAAGCAAGTTCCCCTTGCTTGATCTTTGTAAAAATATGATGGTATTGAATATATTTCAGATGCATCTGAGAGACAAGGATTCTTTACTTGTGAAAGCTTTTATGCAAGAGTTAGTCCAAGTTAGAACAATGTTTGAGGAGAACCAGCGAAATCCACCACGTCATGCTAATATGCCAACAGTAGTTAGCAAGGTCATGTGGGTTAACGCTCTTATACAACGTATTAAGGTAGGATCATAATTACTGTTTTAAACAACTGGGCTATAAATTTGTCTTTTCTTTACATCCCATCAGTTCTTTGATAATGATTTCTTTATGGACAGTATCTCTACTCAAATTGTTGGAAATAAGTTAAGATTGAGTAAAATTTCAAATTTAGAAAAACTGCTTCAATACTTGTTGCAATTTTATCTAATACATGTAGGTTACATTAATGTTCAACTTGTTTTTGTGTTCAACATTTTGAAATGTTTTTTCTTTTTGTACAGATTCCTATGGATAAAATGAAGCGAGTGAGTCCACAATCTCTTGAAGGGGATTCAGGATGGCAGTTGAGAGATACCTACAATGAGTGTAGTAAATCATTACAGGAATATTACGACCGCATAAAAACTGAGTGGAAGGAAGACATTACATCTGAGTTGACTCTCAAACTGAAGCAGTCTTTGTTGGTGAGTATCCCTTCTGATATGATATGGCTTATCTCCTTTCAAGATGAATAAGGTTTATATGGCTTATCTCCTTTAAAGATGAATAAGGTTAATTGAGATTAAAACGACACAATTCTTAGGCTACTTTTTAAAGTTTTTTTTAAATAGATCTGGTGAGGTACAATGATGAGGACTATAATTTGATGTCTCTTCCCTTTGTAAAAGATGATCAAAATAAAGTAAATATTTAGCCATGTTTTCTACATTTCACCTTTGTGGGGTAAATCCTATAGATTAATCTGAAGATCTACTCTTCTGCAACATTTTATAACAAAGGGAAAAGGTCCTAAACATGGATATGTTTACCACTTGAAAATACAAATTACCTCACTTTGCAGAAGTACCCCAAAAAGTCAAATAGGCAACCAATGCATCTCATAGTACTTTTTTTTTTAAAAAAATAATTTTTTTCTATACAGATAGCAGAGGAGTTTGATGAAGATGTTGAAGTAAGACCACAGGTAGTTCATGTCAACTTGGACCCTCATCTACTTAGAATACTCAGAGAAATTAACTACCTTGCTCAAGATCCTTTCAATATCAAATTACCTGCAGATGCTAAAACTCTACTCAGGAACACAAATGCATTTGAATTGCGGGTTATGGCAACAAGACTAGAGACTATCATTTCTAAATATAACACTACAATGCGGACAATTACTGAATTTGAGAAGCCATTGTTTGAGAGGAAGTTATTGAAAATTGACTCAGTAAGTGAAGTATACAGTTGGAAATATACCAGATAAAGATATATAATTAACTTTAAGAAGAATTTGTTTTTATATAGCATAGCCCTTGTTGATATCTCTAAAATAGATATTCTGTATACATTCATCTATATGTAATATAAATATTTGATCACTTGCAGCACTATACTACAAAAATATGGTCTTTCATATATACATGTATGAGCACTGTCTATGCTACTTTAGAAGCTTAGAGAATTACAAAACTTCTCAAATTTCAATTCAGTTATATTTTAGCATTCATATTTGTACTGCAATCATTTATGATGAATTTGTCATCAATTTAAAAAAGAAAAAATCAACACTGATCATCAACCTACACATTGTTTTTTTATTGTATCTGAAGTAGGTACTCTCAATATCGGCACTTGGATGCCACTTCAGGACTCCATATTCCATGTAACATGTCCAGGTGTTTATCAATAAACGTGTTGTATAATTTTAGCTGTTTGAACAAGGGTTACAGCAGTTTACATGGAAGATGAAGGAATCACTGGACTTCATTGAGCAGGCTATGGCCTTAGTGTGTCTGGATGTCCATCAAAACTTGGACACTGTCCAGACTAATTGTCACGAGGTAGCTGACATCACCATGTCATGGTCAGCAGGCACACTGGACGTATTCTCTGGTCGAACCACTGGACAGTCGTACTCTATGGAGGAATTGCTTGATATGCAGAAGTATGCAAGACTATATACATGTAGTCCTTATTATACAAAGTTAACATACTTACAATATGTATTCAGTTTTACTTTAATATCAATACAGTGGTATGTCAGGTCAGGTAATGTACATCAACCAAATCTGTTTGTCTATCTGTCCATCCATTAAATTTGGTTTTGGACCATGTCTCTGTTGAGTGGATAATTATCATATAATTTAGTTACCACAAGGATGTCATTAGAGTTTAGACATAAAAGATAGAGATCATGTTGGCTACGAATATTTAAATTCCTTTTCAGTGTTGATTCTTAGTTTTATTGAACTCACTCAGAGGTTGTTTTTTTCTTGTACACTGTATGTGGCTTAAACATCAGCTCCATTCAGTTGGATACGACTTTATATATTTTATGCAAAGAACAGCCGAAACAACTTAAATTAAATGCAATTGAAATAAAAAGAGGACTTCTTCCTCATTATTTGAAGAAATTGAAGGTATACAACATAGTGTTTTCTCCTTGGTTTTAAAGAAGAACAGTGCAATAATCAAGATGGTGCACCTGAGATTAAGAATGCTGATAAAACAACAAAATTTTATATATTTTTATTTTGTATGATACTATTTTTCTTTCATGTTGCAGGAAATTAACTGAAGATCATGAAGGACTGGTGCTGCCATCTGGCAATAAGATTCATTCCCTTGTTAACTGTTCATTTGAGGTAAAGCATTCTTAAGTTTAACACACTACTATAACATAATACAGGTTTGATTTGATGTGGTATTCACAATTTAGAAGAACTTGGATTTATGCAAAACAGTTAAAAATACCAGTTCAAAACTTTCAGGCCTATTGTACAATTACCGTAAAAACCCATGTAATTTGCGCACTTTTTTGGGGGGAAATTATGCTTCAAAATCTTGATGCGCAAATTATACAAATAGAGAAAAAATCAGGAAATTTTCACGCATTTTCTGACAGTTTTATACATCGAGATTTGACCAAGAAATGACTATCTGTCATTCAGAG